>JAODAL010021412.1:0-67131 GCA_025379985.1 Phyllomedusa bahiana | reverse complement strand
TAAAGAGAGAACTAATTTTGGAGACAGTTTGTCACTATTGAGATCCCAGATGTTTTAAAATTTATGGGCATGTATGATCTGCCAGACATTCGTAAGGTGATCTGATAAATTTATCTGTAAGAATCCTTTGGTTTATACATTTAATACGATGTTTCCAGAAGGGCTTAATGACCAACTCAATTTTGGTTGTTTTCTGTGATTGCAAGTTCCCTAAATATTATAGAATGTCACTTAGCCTTGTGCATTAATATCTCTGTTGTGTGACTACATTTTCTGCTTTAGGCAGATATGTTGATCGATTATCTGATACTATTGTTTATATACACTTACAATAGCTTATCTTACTTTGTGGGACTATCAATTAAGTTCCTTGCATTCTGTTGACGGCGCGAAACATAGCTGTCAAGAGAAGTTTCATGTACTATATTACCTTCAGATCTATGAGCGATGTGCCGTGCATGTCCTATTCTGGATGTCGACACGTCACTTCCGGTCCTGTTATCATTGTATGCGAGCATACCATTTGCATGCCAGTGACGTCGGGATGAGTTTCAAGCCTCACTTTGAGTGCCGATACGTCATTTCCGGTTCCTCGGACCCGGAACCGGCATGATTATCCTTGGTTCCCTGACGTGGCAGGCGATGATTGGACTCTTTATACAGGTCTGGTAGCTATTTAAGGCGGTCTTTATTTCTAGACCAGCGTGCAGCCCACCATAGCTGTAACCGGGTTTTGGAGCCGTATGCTTCATCTACAACTCTTAGCACAACACCCATAGGTAAGCTTCTATTATGTAGTGCGTTAGTCTATGTCTTTTTATGTAATTTTCCTATAGGATATCTTTTGTATGTGTTTTTTCTATTCACCTTTACAGCCCACCCATTTATCCCCTGATGTGGCGTTTGTGGGTGCCGAAACATGTTGGGATTCTTGTGGTATCGTAAGTGTTATGTCATAGCGGTGTGCATATAGCCTGCATTATTATAATTCACCGCAATTATTTCGCTGCAACTGTTGGATACATTGTAGCATACTTATGCGATACTATATATAATTCAAGGTGATGTGTTATTTTATACTTTGCAATATATACTGTTATCCTATTTGTTTATATCTGTCAATAGGATAATTACTAGTATCTAGTGGTAGGGCTAGGTTCCTGGTGGGATCGTCCTTATTGGGACGCCGTCTCCCACGTTTTTGTAGGTAGGGTTTAAGGTAGGAGACCACTTCACTTTGTGGTTTTTTTTTCTCCCTTCTGCATATTTTTTCTTTTTGCCCTGGTCACATTTATATTATATTTTCTTTATCACTACATGTCTAGATGTGTTGTGGTCTTTTTCCATTATTTATTTCTTGTTTTGGGATACTCATTTTATAATTATCATTAAAGGTTAATTTTTATTCCAGTATATTAAGTGCACTTTCCAAATAGTTCGTTTTCATGTCATATGCGAGATTTGGAATTGGTACCTATCTTTGTAAAATTTTATTTCTCTGTATGTATTTGTGTGATTTGTTTACTAATTTGTGTTATGGCCGGATTTATAAATACAGGTTTAGATACTGCACAGTGGCTAAGTGAAGCCAAGGAAATCTTTTCAGATAGGGAGTTTACACAACAAAAAAAGTATACCCCGTCACTCAATATTGCCTTTAAAGAATTACATAAAGTCTATCGTGAACAAATCTCGACCTGGTGGGAAGTCCAAAGTTTAGATAACTATATCCAAAATCAAATTGTCCCCCGTGGCCTACGTATCTCCCTTACTCCAGGAGTCAAATTGAGGAGTCCTGGTTTCATCACAAAATGGGAACAAGAAGCACTAACTCCTCCATTAAATTTTATGGAACTTCTTTTGGAAGACGAAAAACTCTCATTAGAGATTCTAGATAAGAAGGTCAAAGAACATCTTGATATAGCACGACAGTTTGAATCGAATGCAGACTATATCTCTAAAGAAAAACAACTGCAAAATTCACTTGATAGATATCAATATCATATCAAGGACAGGAAAAATAACAGTTTGTTAGGGACCTAACTGATTTTCGAGAAAACAAAGCTTATGTTTTTTGGAGAATAAGGATACTCATAAAGAGTCAAAAATAATACATTCCTCTACTGAGACCGATATTTCCGATTCCGATCGTGAATCTGTTGGCAGAATATAGTCGCAGTACACAAAGAAGTAGAGGTAGAGGGAGAGGGAGGAGTCAACGTCAAAGAGGGGCCTATAAGCCTTTTTTAGCGGGACGAGATCCTTACCAACTGAGAGAACGGACACCCACCAGACAACAGCTTCGGCAATAAGTGATTCTAATTTGATTGTCAATTTGTCATCGCATACGCTAACAGAGACGAGATGAACATCCTTAAACTAGGCCTATCTTTTGTCCCCATGGCTAAATTCAACATATTTAGATGGATTAAGGATATCCACCTTTTTGGACGGAAAATAAAGTGGCATAAGTACCATTGTTTGAGAAATAGAAGAGAGTGTCTAGAATTGGGGATTAATGAAGATCTACTAGAGGATGTTAGACTCCTATATGGAATATCTGATGATAATGTTAACACAGGCAGAGGTCCCTTTACATCATTTAAACCTAAAAATAACAAAATTCCACCGCAGGGAGACATCTCGTCAATTGACATCTTGTCTCGCAGGTCACTAAGGATCTTGAAAAAATAAAAAAATCTTTTCATAAAAAATTATAATGCAGACGAAAACAAAGCTATTCGTCAATTGGAGCAAGATCACAACTTGATAGTGAAATCCTGCAGACAAGGGTGGTAATATTGTACTTTTGGACCACCTAAATACTTAGAGATGTGTCGCTCGTTACTTAGTGATACATCATGTTATGAGATATTATCATTGGACCCTACCGAGAGTTATAAGAAAGAACTATTAAAGATCCTAACAGATGCTAAGACTAAGAGCTCATATCAGCTGATGAGTTTCAGTTCCTATTCCCCAAATTTCCCAGGATTCCAACTTTCTATAGTCTGCCCAAGATTCATAAAGGGACCAGTCCCTTAAAGGGCAGACCAATAGTATCTGGGATCGACTCTCTCACTCAAAATTGTGGCAAATATATTGATCGTATTCTTGCTCCTTTTGTCCAGTCATTATCGTCCTATATCCGGGACACAACTGACCTCTTGTGTAGACTTGATGGGATACAGGTGGCACCTCGATGCTGGCTTGCCAGCATCGATGTTGAAGCACTCTATACTAGTATACCCCACATTTTAGGTATTGAAGCAGTTAAATCTTTTCTGTCCTCGAGGGGTGTACAGTTTGGCCCACACAATGATTTCGTTTTACAACTTTTGAATTTTATCCTCACCAGGAACTATTTCTTGTTTAACAGGAGGTTCTTCCACCAGCTGAGGGGCACTGCAGTGCTTGTGCTCCATAATATGCAAATTTGTATCTCGGCTGGTGGGAGGACCTCCACGTTTTTAGTGAGGAGCTTACACACTGGACTGACTCTATCGTTCTATGGACACGTTACATAGACGATATTCTAATCGTGTGGAGTGGGGCCAAATCAGAGTTCCTCAAATTCATTGATTATCTTAACCGCAATTCCCTGGGACTTAGGTTCACTTCTGAAATTCACCCAGATACTTTGAATTTTCTGGATGTCAAAATCATAAAAGATCCAGATGGTAAAATCTCTACCACACTTTATCGTAAACCTACTGCTTCAAACTCTTTACTACACTGGAGAAGTGGCCACCCTGTGTCCCTAAAAAAAGGTATACCAAGAGGTCAGTTTCTCCGGTTACGGAGAAATTGTTCTAGTGTGTTTGAATATGAAACACAAGCCTTGGACCTCAAAAGACGATTCAGGGAGAAGGGTTACCCGGAAGATGTAATCCTAAAGGGCTTCCACTTTGCATTACATTCAGAGAGATCAGAACTATTGGCCCTTAAAACTCATGAAAAAGATCCAAATAAGGATCCCGCCAGGATCATAGGCACTTTTGATGAGGCAGCAAGTGAGGTCAGAAAGATCTTAACGAAGCATTGGGACATCTTACTGCTTGATTCAGACATACGGGACAAAGTTGGACCTCGCCCTTTGGTTACTTACAGAAAGGGTCCTAGTTTATACAACAAACTAGTCAAGAGTCATTATAAACCATCACCCACCTCTAAGACCTGGCTAGAAAGACAGCCGGCTGGCTGCTTTAAATGTAGTGGTTGCATTGGTTGTCCCTTTCTGGAAGTTGGCAAAAATTTCGTTAATCATAAAACTGGACGTCAGTTTTCTATCCGACATTTTATTAATTGTCGTTCTAAAGGGATAATTTACCGGATCAAATGCCAATGTGGTAAAGAATACATTGGGAAGACCATGCGTGAGTTCCGCCGCCGTATTGGGGAACACCTGGGAGACATCCGTAACAGCAGAGACACTAATGTAGCGAGACACGTTGTGTCACATCATGGTGGAGATCCCAGATGTTTAAAATTTATGGGCATAGATATGATCTTGCCAGACATTCGTAAAGGAGATCTCGATAAATTACTACTCTGTAAAGAATCCTTCTGGATTTATACATTAAATACGATGTTTCCAGAAGGGCTTAATGACCAACTCAATTTTGGTTGTTTTCTGTGATTGCAAGTTCCCTAAATATTATAGAATGTCACTTAGCCTTGTGCATTAATATCTCTGTTGTGTGACTACATTTTCTGCTTTAGGCAGATATGTTGATCGATTATCTGATACTATTGTTTATATACACTTACAATAGCTTATCTTACTTTGTGGGACTATCAATTAAGTTCCTTTCTTTCTGTTGACGGCGCTAAACATAGCTGTCAAGAGAAGTTTGATGTACTATATTACCTTCAGATCTATGAGCGATGTGCCGTGCATGTCCTATTCTGGATGTCGACACGTCACTTCCGGTCCTGTTATCATTGTATGCGAGCATACCATTTGCATGCCAGTGACGTCGGGATGAGTTTTAAGCCTCACTTTGAGTGCCGATACGTCATTTCCGGTTCCCCGGACCCGGAACCGGCATGATTATCCTTGGTTCCCTGACGTGGCAGGCGATGATTGGACTTTTTATACAAGTCTGGTAGCTATTTAAGGCGGTCTTTATTTCTAGACCAGCGTGCAGCCCACCATAGCTGTAACCGGGTTTTGGAGCCGTATGCTTCATCTACAACTCCTAGCACAACACCCATAGGTAAGCTTCTATTATGTAGTGCGTTAGTCTATGTCTTTTTATGTAATTTTCCTATAGGATATCTTTTGTATGTGTTTTTTCTATTCACCTTTACAGCCCATCCATTTATCCCCTGATGTGGCGTTTGTGGGTGCCGAAACATGTTGGGATTCTTGTGGTATCGTAAGTGTTATGTCATAGCGGTGTGCATATTGCCTGCATTATTATAATTCACAGCAATTATTTCGCTGTAACTGTTGGATACATTGTAGCATAATTATGCGATACTATAGTTATTTAAATGTGATGTGTTATTTTATACTTTGCAATATATACTGTTATCCTATTTGTTTATATCTGTCAATAGGATAATTACTAGTATCTAGTGGTAGGGCTAGGTTCCTGGTGGGATCGTCCTTATTGGGACGCCGTCTCCCACGTTTTTGTAGGTAGGGTTTAAGGTAGGAGACCACTTCACTTTGTGGTTTTTTTTCCTCCCTTCTGCATATTTTTTCTTTTTGCCCTGGTCACATTTATATTATATTTTCTTTATCACTACATGTCTAGATGTGTTGTGGTCTTTTTCCATTATTTATTTCTTGTTTTGGGATACTCATTTTATAATTATCAATAAAGGTTAATTTTTATTCCAGTATATTAAGTGCACTTTCCAAATAGTTCATTTTCATGTCATATGCGAGATTTGGAATTGGTACCTATCTTTGTAAAATTTATTTCTCTGTAGGTATTCCTGTGATTTGTTTACTAATTGTGTTATGGCCGGATTTATAAATACAGGTTTAGATACTGCACAGTGGCTAAGTGAAGCCAAGGAAATCTTTTCAGATAGGGAGTTTACACAACAAAAAAAGTATACCCCGTCACTCAATATTGCCTTTAAAGAATTACATAAAGTCTATCGTGAACAAATCTCGACCTGGTGGGAAGTCCAAAGTTTAGATAACTATATCCAAAATCAAATTGTCCCCCGTGGCCTACGTATCTCCCTTACTCCAGGAGTCAAATTGAGGAGTCCTGGTTTCATCACAAAATGGGAACAAGAAGCCACTAACTCCTCCATTAAATTTATGGAACTTCTTTTGGAAGACGAAAAACTCTCATTAGAGATTCTAGATAAGAAGGTCAAAGAACATCTTGATATAGCACGACAGTTTGAATCGAATGCAGACTATATCTCTAAAGAAAAACAACTGCAAAATTCACTTGATAGATATCAATATCACATCAAGGACAGGAAACATAAACAGTTTGTTAGGGAACTAACTGATTTTCGAGAAAACAAAGCTTATGTTTTTTTGTAGAATAAGGATACTCATAAAGAGTCAAAAATAATACATTCCTCTACTGAGACCGATATTTCCGATTCCGATCGTGAATCTGTTGGCAGAAATAGTCGCAGTACACAAAGAAGTAGAGGCAGAGGGAGAGGGAGGGGTCAACGTCAAAGAGGGGCCTATAAGCCTTTTTTAGCGGGACGAGATCCTTACCAACTGAGAGAACGGACACCCACCAGACAACAGCTTCGGCAATAAGTGATTCTAATTTGATTGTCAATTTGTCATCGCATACGCTAACAGAGAACGAGATGAACATCCTTAAACTAGGCCTATCCTTTGTCCCCACGGCTAAATTTAACACATTTAGATGGATTAAGGATATCCATCTTTTTGGACGGAAAATAAAGTGGCATAAGTACCATTGTCTGAGAAATAGAAGAGAGTGTCTAGATTTGGGGATTAATGAAGATCTATTAGAGGATGTTAGACTCCTATATGGAATATCTGATGATAATGTTAACACAGGTAGAGGACCTTTCACTCAATTTAAACCTAAAAATAATAAAATTCCACCTCAGGGAGACATCTCGTCAATTGACATCTTCGTCTCGCAGGTCACTAAGGATCTTGAAAAAATAAAAAAAACTTTTCATAAAAATTATAATGCAGACGAAAACAAAGCTATTCGTCAATTGGAGCAAGATCACAACTTGATAGTGAAACCTGCAGACAAGGGTGGCAATATTGTACTTTTGGACCACCCGAAATACTTAGAGATGTGTCGCTCGTTACTTAGTGATACATCATGTTATGAGATATTATCATTGGACCCTACCGAGAGTTATAAGAAAGAACTATTAAAGATCCTAACAGATGCTAAGACTAAGAAGCTCATATCAGCTGATGAGTTTCAGTTCTTATTTCCCAAATTTCCCAGAACTCCAACCGTTTCTCGTCTGCCCAAGATTCATAAAGGGACCAGTCCCCTAAAGGGCAGACCAATAGTATCTGGGATCGACTCTCTCACTCAAAATTGTGGTAAATATATCGATCGCATTCTTGCTCCCTTTGTCCAGTCGCTATCGTCCTACATCAGGGATACAACTGACCTCTTGTGTAGACTAGATGGGATACAGGTGGCACCTCGATGGTGGCTTGCCAGCATCGATGTTGAAGCCCTCTACACTAGTATACCCCACACTTTAGGTATTGAAGCCGTTAAATCTTTTTTGTCCTCGAGGGGTGTACAGTTTGGCCCACACAATGATTTCGTTTTACAACTTTTGAATTTTATCCTCACCAGGAACTATTTCTTGTTTAACGGGAGGTTCTTCCACCAGCTGAGGGGCACTGCCATGGGCAGTGCTTGTGCTCCATCATATGCAAATTTGTATCTCGGCTGGTGGGAGGACCTCCACGTTTTTAGTGAGGAGCTTACACACTGGACTGACTCTATCGTTCTATGGACACGTTACATAGACGATATTCTAATCGTGTGGAGTGGGGCCAAATCAGAGTTCCTCAAATTCATTGATTATCTTAACCGCAATTCCCTGGGACTTAGGTTCACTTCTGAAATTCACCCAGATACTTTGAATTTTCTGGATGTTAAAATCATAAAAAATCCAGATGGTAAAATCTCTGCCACACTTTATCGTAAACCTACTGCTTCAAACTCTTTACTAAAGGGGAAAGTGGCACCCTTGCCCCAAAAAAAAGGGTATACCAAGAGGTCTTTTTCCCCGGTTACGGAGAAATTGTTTAGTGTGTTTGATATGAAACACAAGCCTTTGGGACCTCAAAAGCGATTCAGGGAAAAAGGGTTCCCCGGAAAATGTAATCCAAAAGGGCTTCCTTTGCTTACATTAGGAGATCAGAACTATTGGCCCTTTAAAACTCATAAAAAGACCCAAATAAGGACCCCGCCAGGTCAAGGCATTTTGATGAGCAGCAAGTGGGTCAGAAAGACCTTAAACGAAGCTTTGGGACTTTTATCTTGATTCAACATAGGGACAAAGTTGGACCTGCCCTTTGGTTTTACTTCAGAAAGGGCCCTAGTTTTACAAAAATGTAGATCTTTTAAAAAACCTCACCACCTCTAAGACTGGCTAAAAAAGAACCCGGGGGCTGTTTTAAATGTAGTGGTTGCATTGGTTGTCCCCTTTCGGGAATTGGCAAAATTTGTTATTCATAAAAGGGACGCATTTTTTCTATCCGACTTTTTATTAATTTCGTTCTAAAGGGATAATTTACCGGGATAAAATCCCAATGTGGTAAAGAATACTTTGGGGAAGACCAGGGTTGGTTCCGCCGCCTTTTTGGGAACCCCTGGGAGCTCCTAACAGCAAGACATAATGTAGCGGGGACCGTTTGTCACATCTGGTGGAGATCCCAGATGGTTTAAACTTAGGGGCATAGAAAAGATCTTGCCAGCATTCAAAAAGGGAGATCTCGATAAATTACATTTTTGTAAAGAATCCTTTTGGTTTATCATTAAATCGATGTTTCCAGAAGGGCTTAATGCCACTCAATTTTTTTGTTTTTTGTGATTGCAAATTCCCTAAAAATTATAGAATTCACTTAGCCTTGTCATTAAAATCTCGTTTTGTGACTCATTTTTGCTTTAGGCGTTTTGTTGATCGATTATCTGATCTATTGTTTATTACTTTAAAAAGCTTATTTTCTTTGGGGGACTACAATTAAGTTCCCTTTTTTTCTGTTGACGGCGTAAAAAAAGTGTCAAAAGAAGTTTCATGTACTATATTACCTTTGATCTTGAGCATTGCCTGCATGCCTATTTGGATGTGCCCTCACTTCCCCCTGTTATATTGTTTGCGGATACCATTTGCATGCCATGACTCGGGATGAGCTTCAAGCCTCACTTTGAGGCCCAACGTATTTCCGGTTTTCCCCGACCCGGAAACCGGCATGATTTTCCTTTGGTTCCCTGACGTGGCAGGCGATGATTGGATTTTTATCTGGTTGGTTGCTTTTAAAGGCGGTCTTTATTTTAGACCACGTGAGCCCACCCTGCTTAACCGGGTTTTTGGGGCCGTTGCTTAATCTACAACTCCTAGCACAACACCCATAGGGAAACTTCTATTATGTAGTTCGTTAGTTATGTTTTTTATGAATTTTTCCCAAAAGGTATCTTTTGTATGTGTTTTTTTTTATTTTACCTTTTTAACCCCCCATTTTTCCCCTGTGTGGCTTTGTGGTGCCGAAAAATGTTTGGGGTTCTTTGGGATCTAAGTGTTATTCAAGCGGGGGCAATTGCCTGCATTTTTTATAATTCACCGAATTTTTTGCTGAAAATGTTAGTACATTTGCATCTTATGGTTTTCTTATATAAATTAAGGTGATGTGTTATTTATACTTTTCAAATATCTGTTTCCATTTGTTTTATCTTCAATAGGTTTAAATTACTAGATCTAGTGGTAAGCTGGTTTCCTGGGGGATCGTCCTTATTGGGCGCCCCTTTCCCCCGTTTTTGTAGGGAGGGTTTAAGGTTTGGGGACCACTTACTTTGTGGTTTTTTTTTTCCCTTTTGCATATTTTTTTTTTTTTGCCCTGGTCCCTTTTTTATTTTTAAATTTTTTTTATCACACATGTCTGATATTGTGGTCTTTTTCCATTATTTATTTCTTGTTTTGGGATACTCATTTTATAATTATCAATAAAGGTTAATTTTTATTCCGACATATGTATGGTGCAATATGTTGGTTGTACTTCCTTTCATTTGAAAATTAGAATCAGACGACATTTATCGGATGCCAAAAAACAAAATTGGAAACAGAATATGTTGTCGGTTTCCAAACACTTTATAGAAAAGCATGCAGGTAGTACTGAGTCTTTCCATTGTATGGGTCTAGAAAGGGCTTTTTCCATCAGAGAGAGGGGGTAGCCTTAGGGACAAACTTTTGCATTGTGAAGCCAGATGGATATTCATATTGGGAACAAGGCAGCCCCAAGGTCTTAATGTGAAACATGATGTCCTATTTTATTATTAAAATATATAGTTTCTTTCTTTCATTAATATATGCAATAGATATTAATAATATAAGTTACATTTTACTATGTTGTCTGATGTCGGTTCTATCTAGTTGTCCGTTTTTAATGTCATTTGTATATGTTTTACATGAATATATGCTTCGGAACCTACAGGGTTAAGTATAGAAATTGAGATGGCCCTCACAATACGTAGGTTCCGGTTTAGCATATAAGGCGCAATTGGACACCACTATCCAGACCTAGACTAAGGTATTCTTACTGAAACGCGTCCGTCTGAATGACATGGGCATCGACATGTGCTGTCCAGATTAAGAGTGATTATCGCAGCTTTCTGCGATGTTATGTAAGTTTTTAACTACTTTGGATTAAAGAAATATTTTTAACTGCAAGAACATCCACCGTTATCACTGCATTATTTCACTGCTGCAGATTTGGTATGGTAAAAGGGATGTTGGTTTTTGTTTGATTGCATTATGTTATACCCGTGGAAGTCTCTGGCTCTCCATGCATCCCTCCTACGCAGCAATCTCCATTGACGGGATCAGCTGAACAATGTTTGGTGTTTAGCTTATTTCTCAACTTACATCAGTAAAATAATAAAAAGTGGGGGTGTGGCCTACCAGGCTGAGAGCTCCGTCGGGGCCGCCAACAAATTGAGCCATACCAGAATGATAATGAGCCCCAGGAGAGCCAGAAAAGCTGCTATGGGTGCCTCGACACCCCCACTACCAGAAGCGCTGATTTCAAATTACTTCGCTCCGCTGGCCGACTTACAATCGGCCAGCGAATCCTCGCCATCATCACCAGAGCGGGCGCCATCTTACCATCCTCCACTCAGTGCAGCCTAAGCTCCGTAGACTTCGCCACACTTCACAGAGAAGAGCCAGAGAGCGAGGAGAGCAGCGGAGAGACGAGCGAGCAGCTGGGAGGACGGAAATCCCCCGTTCTGCCTCTCAGAGCGAGAGCAGTCTGCAGTGGGAGGTGAGGAGCCGGAGGGGAATGTGGACTTTGCCGGCGGGAGGGCAAACAGTGTCGGGGCAGACACATGCCGTCACTGTAGCAGGAGAAGAGGAGGGAGACATTATTGGCGAGTCAGAGGTGATGGTTGCTCCACAGGCAATCTTTAACCCCTCAGTGTCCGCATTGCAAACCCCTCTGCGGCCCCATGAAGACCTGGAGGTCTGTAGCGGTGCCAATAGCCCTGTGAAAGGACTGCCATCCCAAGAATCATTCCCAGACCCACTGGACTGCTCCTATAGTGTCACTCACCTACCAGACCAACTGGGAGTAACTGCCCCTGACCTGTCCCCACCTGGTGCCAGCCGATCTGTCATGGGATCCTCTATTCACCTGGGAGCCCCCAGGCGTATTCCAAACTCCATCTCCACCCTGGCAAGGGAACCATCATCTATCCCTCCGACTATCTCAAGGGACCAAGCTATTTTAACCCTTCAAGGTCACCCTCAGTTACAAGCACTATTATCCTTTCTACCAACTAAACATGACCTATCCGCAATGGCACTAGATCTTAAAAGCGCTTGGCAACATGATCTGCACACGGTGAAAGAAGATGTCTCGGCCATACAAAACAGGGTGCAACAACTTGAAACTTTCCAATCTTCTGTCACGCGGTCTGTTGCAGACCTTCAGGCTGCGCTTAAGAACCAACAATCCATTAACCATGCTCTCGCTGAACAGTTTGATGATCTCGAGAACAGAAATAGGAGGAACAATATCAGGGTGAGGGGCCTCCCTGAATCCATCAAAACTCAAGAGCTTGCACAATCATTGACAAAGTTGTTTAATATGCTCCTGAATAAGAATGCAGATTCTCATATAGAAATTGACAGAGCGCATCGAGCGCTTCGCCCCGTTAGTCAGGATACAGCCAAGCCAAGAGATGTTGTTTGCAGAATACATTATTACTCAACAAAAGAGGAAATAATGAAGAGAGTGAGGCTAGCTCTACTGTCAGTGCTGCAAGCGAATCAGATTAATTATCGGTGGGGCTACCTGCATGTACGGTCGGGAAAAGGGACTGTTACCTTCAGGAATCCGGTGGACCTGCCAGTCTTCTTGTCTACCTTGAAATTACCTTCTGTTACCCTTCCTGACTGGGAATCAGCGGTCGCCGTCCCTTTGGGTGCGTTGGGTTCCGCTGGGCCTACCGTGACAAGAACGCCCTTGGGTTCTAGGACCCCTAAGGAACAACACCTTCAAAGGGACCAAAAACTGGTCGCTAGATTAGAAAGGGACACCGCTGCCGCTAAGAGAAGGCTCCCTTGTATTACCTGATGAGATTTTGGTGCTTAATGCTTATCATCTATGAGGCTCTTTCATACCCTTTAAGTTAAGAAAGTTGTGCCTTTTTCACTGTTGAGAGGAGGCTTTCTCTGTCTAACACATCCTTTTCCTTTTCAAGTGATAATGAGGACTCTTGCACTAGTTACTTGATTTCTTACTTCTTGTTTGCTCGGCTCTCATTGGGCCCTTTGGAGCTCTGCTGCTTTGTTGTATTTGCACATTGGCTCTACATTAGTCTTACGAATTTAAGCTGGACCTATACCTATGTCTGCTCTGCGGCTCAGCCTGGGGCTCTCCGGTTGTTAGTGTCCGTGTAGTATCAGACTCCTTTGCACTAGCTGTAGAGGACCCTGATACCCCCCAATAGGTTACCACAGCAGGCACCATGTGCTTGTTTAAGGCAGTGGATAATACTGCGGTTACTAGTTTATCTTGTTTGCCTATCTTCCTATTTATAGGCTTGTTTTTTGGAAATATTTGTACCTGTTCCTGTCCTCTTTTCGTTGAAGGGGATGCTGGGCGTGGCTTGCTCAGACATCCTGTTCTTGCACCCACTTGGCACGATATGGTTACCCCACTGCAATGGTGACCATTCAGATCACATCTCTTAACATTAAGAGATTTAACTGCCCGGAGAGACGGTCCAAAATTTTATACACCATGCATAAACAAAAATCTCTCACTTTCTGCCTGCAGGAAACCCACCTTTGGTGTCATAGTAGTAATCCAACCGCTAGGACCAAGGGGGTAGCTGTTTTTTTCCACAAAAACCTTCCAATCCAAATATTAGAAGTTAAAAGAGATGACAATGCCAGATACGTTTTTGTCCAATGCTCCATATATGGCTCCCTATATACCATTGCAAATGTCTATGCCCCGAACCAGGGACAACACTCTTTTTTCACTTCAGTGCTGGATGAACTGAACGCTTTTGCTGAGGGTAGGATAATGTTATGTGGTGATTTTAATCTCGCCCTTCATCCAGAAATGGATACCCCGACAGGGCATTTCTATGTTCCCTCTAACAAACTTAATAAAATTCGAAAACTTCTTCACACTATGCAACTCAGTGATACCTGGCGCCTTATGCATCCAAGTTCACGAGATTACACCTTTTACTCGCACCCACACAAGAGTTATAGTCGAATAGACTACATCTTTCTCCAGCATGCCCTCTTGCCTAATGTCAAGAACACGACAATTGGCAACATCTTGCTCTCAGACCATGCCCTGGTATACTGTGACATCACTCTACCAAATTGCCCTGAGAGGATATTTACATGGAGACTCAATGAATCTCTCCTCAATGACACAGTGTGTGTAGTGGATTTAACCCAAACCATATAAAAATTTGTGATGGATCATATGTCAGATCCTACTTCAAGTCAAACAAAATGGGAATCCCTCAAATGTGTCGTAAGGGGGAATCTTAATTAAACATGGGGCAGCCAAACTTAAATCTCTCCTCTCTAAACTGACCGGTTTAGAGGCAAAACATAAATCCTCATTAGCATAGACGGACCTTCGGGAACTGTTGGTTCTCAAACACGAAATACATCAATTGCTCGATAAGAAATCGGCAAGATTCTAACAAATGTATGCAAATTCCTACTACGGGTAAGATGTTTGCTAGAGCACTTAGGGACAAAAGGGCATCCTAATTCATCCCATCAATTAAACCTAAAAAAGGGACCTGTCACCCATATTACACCGGAGATACTTAAGTGCTTTCATTCTTTCTGTCAAGAACTATATAATATCCCCCATGAGTTGGCTAGTCCTACTTCTACCCCAAGATCATCATCCATGGAAAGCTTCATGGGAAAATTTGCGCCTATGAAAATTCCTTCAGAAAAACTTGCGGACCTAGAGAGTCCGTTCTCCCCCAGTGAATTACATCAAGCCATAGCTAGCCTGCCATCTGGTAAAAGTCCTGGCCCTGACGGCTTTACTGCAAAATTTTACTTAAAGAGGACCTTACAATGCCCCTTCTAGATTCCTTCAATTCAGTTTCGCAGGCCAAAAAATTCCCACAAGCATTTATAACAGTTATTCCCAAACTAGGAAAGGATCCTCTGCAATGTGCTAGTTAGAGGCCAATATCCCTCCTTAATACGGACACAAAACTTTATGCCAAGCTAATTGCCATCAGACTATCCTCTATACTACCAGACCTTATCCATTTAGGCCAGGTGGGGTTTGTCCCAGCAAGAGAAGCTAGGGACAATACCCTAAAAACCTTCTCTATTATCCACCATGCCCAACAGTCACAAACTCCTTTAATGCTTTTATCCCTTGACGCAGAAAAAGCGTTCGACCGGTTTCTGAGATTGGAGGTTTCTGAGATCTGCCCTGTCGTACTTTGTAATTTGCCCATTACTTTGCAGAAGATCTTTGCTTTATATCATAAACCCTCAGCACAATTTAGGGTCAATGGCTCATTATCGGAACCCTTTCAGATAGGTAATGGAACGCGACAGGGATGCCCACTCTCCCATATCTAATATGTAATTGCCATGGAGTACCTTATGCAAGTCATAAAGGCATCGGAAGACATTAGGGGAGTTGAAATAAAGGGCGTGCAATGTAAGTGCACCGCATTTGCGGACAGCCTTTTATTGTATATCACGCAACCTTTAACTTCTCTCCCAGCACTGATGGCTGTGTTTGACAAGTATGGAACCTTGAGCAATTTCAAGATAAACATCTTTAAAAGTACTGCGCTCAACATATCTTTAGATTACCCAACAGCCCAATGTCTAAAAACTAGGTTCCCTTTTCCATGGGAAAAAGAGTCGTTCACTTATCTTGGAGTTCCTATCCCTGTAAGGAGAGATCAAGCGCTTAACTTAAATTTCTATTCCCTATTGCAAACCATGAAAATTGATCTGGCAAGGTGGGATAAAAAAGATTTTTCTTGGGTAGGGAGAATAATATTGTTAAAATGAACATTCTGTCCCATCTCCTATACTTGTTCCAAACAATTCCGATTAGGATTCTGAACTCATTCTTCCATGAAGCTAACACAAACATTAGAAAACTCATCTGGTCCAATAAACATCCCAGAATTGCAAGAGACACTTTGACTAGGTTGAAGGAGCAGGGGGGACTGGCTCTACCAGACCTTAAGAAATATTACATTGCATCTCTATCTGCGAGGGTCGTGGACTGGTTTCACGACAGAACAACAAAGAGCTGGGTGCAGAGGGAGGAGGCAATGTAAAGTACTCCTCTTTTGTCAATACCATGGCTTGACTTATGCTCCACGAAAGGCAGCCTCTTATAACACAAATTACATCAGCAGCTTTTAAATTATATGGAAGGCAATATAATCTTTACGTGCCTAATGGGTCCCTCACATCAATTAAAGGGAGTCCGGCACTAATTATCACAACTTCATGTCTGACATATCAGGATAGTCAGAAGATGAAACCAACAACAATCCGAGATTATACTGCCCGCCTATCCTTTAAAGCATATGAAGACTGCGTTCCTCCACAAAATAGATCACCAAATACTTGGTTACAGCATATGCAGCTTAGGCATTTCTTTGAAACTCATAAAATTAAAAAAGACTTATTGAGGCCATTAACTGCTTGCCAGTCACTTTGCTCACAACAACATGCTCCAAAACATAACATATCACTAATATACACCCTGTTACTAGAGGAGAAATCTTCCTCCAAACCTACTTTCCGATCTAGGTGGGAAAAGGAGCTGGATGAGTGGCACAAAGCTTGCACCTTGGCGCATAAAGTGTCAGTTTCCTGTAAAACCCAGGAACTCAATTACAAAGTCTTGTCCAAATAGTATAGGGTGCCAGCGCTCTTGCATTCTATCTTCCTGTCTGTCCCCTCTGTGTGTTGGAGATGTGGAACAGACTGGAGACATGAACCATATTTGGTGAGGTTGTGGGGAACTGCGCTCATTTTGGCTGAGGGTAATCGAGGTGATCAAAATTATTACAGGCATCCAAATACAAGATGACCCTTCAGTGCTTCTGTTATATATGCTACCCATGAGCTTACATACGCTTAAAGGCAGTCTGGTCACTTTTCTCTCATAGCAGCTTATACCCAGGGAATGGAGATCCACTCAAGTACCTAGCACTGCAGAGTGGTTTAAGGAAATCTTTCATCTGCAGCGTATGGAGCTCAGGGCGGATCATTCCCAAGCCCTGGTGAGGTAAGTCAGCACGTGGAAGGAATGGATGGACTTCACCTCCTCCGCTGAATACAGTACCCTGGCCTAGTTCGCCCCTTTCCTCTTTGATATATCATTGGACCGGGCTCGCCAGTCTTTTCTGTTCTCCTTTAACGGGTGGGTCTTATGGGATGGGGTGTCTGTCGAGCCATGCCTGGGTTTCTGTTTGGTTAATTGTTTTATATTAATGTATCTTTCATTGACTAGTCAAATAGATTGAGAAATTATGATGAAGCTCAAATAGACTGTAATTTGGATGATATATGTTGAAGCAGATAATTATCTTTGGTGCTATGTGTGTTGGTTGAACTTTTCCTTGCATTCAGTAGGTGGCAATATATCTGTTACTCTTTCTCTCACTTTTAAACAACCCTTATATCCCTTAAGAGTGATATTGTTTCTTCCATATTATGTTTTCCCAACTATTGCACTAGTGTAATCACTCTATCTGATTGTATCTGCATCATTGTATTTGACTTTGTCATATAACCATAATCGCTTAATAAACTGCTTTTGAATATGAAAAAAAAATAATAAAAAGTAATTTCTGATAATTATCAAACTATATAAAATTTAATTATATAAAATTATTGTGAAATTGAAGATACGATAGTTTTAATTCCCCCAGATGAATCTGACAACTTTTATGATGAACACAGCTCATTTCATGACAGACAGCACTTCACCAACAGACGCTCTGTCCATCGCCCTAGTGAGCAACCACCACCACAGAATATCCCTATGCTGATTAACTCTATCTGGGACACTTCTACTGCACTCATGATTGTTAAAGGCAATATTGTGTTTAGAGATACTACTGCTATTGTCAACCCTACTAATCCACATCTACAACTTGTAGGTGGTTTGTCAGGGCAACTTGCTCGTCACGGTGGAACTGATATACAAAAGGCTTGTGATGCCCTTCTTTCCTGTGCTGACGGCGCTGCCTTCCCTGTTTCCGCAGTTCTGCGGGCAATTTGAAGTGTAAATACATCATTCATGCTGTGGGTCCCATATATAACACTTTATCGCATGATAATTGTGTTAGCCTACTAACTCAAACCATTCTTAATATACTGGCTTTGGCACAAGATAATAAGTTCCAGTCTCTGTCTATACCCCTAATTTCTGCAGGCCTTTTTGACTTCCCGCCAATGCTGAGTGTGCAGACCTTACTCTCTACCTTGCTGAATCATGGACCTATCCCACCACTTAGGGAAATACGGATTGTTGTTCTAACGGATGCCATGGCCAAAAGCCTGAAGCACACTTGGTTAGCACTTACTACTTCCTCTCCAAAACACGAGAAGACCCCTATCTCTCCTCCGGACAAATCTGCAGGGACTTCAATGTTGCCTTTACCAGCTCCACCTCCTCCTGCCACTGATTTGCTACTTGATTGGGAAACTGCTTTACCTCCACCACCACCACAACCCATTGATACTATCTCTCCATCGATCCCTGCCAACAATTCTTCCCACACTCTGCCCCAGGATTCAGTTTCGCTTCCTGTCCTTCCTCAAAATAATCCTTCAACCAAGGACCGACCAATTTATGTGCCTTTTAATCCCTCTCAAGTCAATAACCTGTTGACCCAATTACCGGACCCTGACAAGAATCCTATGCCATTTTACCGTGCCATTTCTCAAATCCAAAAAACTTACTCAGCAAACTGGAAAGACCTGTATCATGTTGCTAACATAAAGGCTGGAGAGTCCTTCTGGCCTATCATTAAGTCTGCTCTGCAAGAAGATACTGTGGAAGACACCTGTGCTTACTCATCTGGAGAAGAGTTCTGCCGCAGACTTCATTCCTGGGCCAAAGAACGTTTAGCTGAGTCCTCAATCAATCTTTTCAATTCCACTCAAGGCCCCGATGAAACTGTAGAAAAATTCTACAACAGATTGTCTGCTTCATTCCAAGACAATGGTTTTGACCTCAATACTAAAATGAATCAACGTTTACTGACATCGACATTTGTTCAAGGCCTACTTAAACCAATTCGGCAATATTTTGAAACTGTTCGCCCCGAATATGCTGAACTGCCTGGAACCCAACTTCTCTCCATTGCAAAGGCCCAGAGTTCCTTGCTGTCTCAAGCCGATTCCTCTCATCCATTGAAGAAGACTTTTACAGTGTCCGTTTTACGGTGTCCGTTTTCCAAGAACACGTTCCTGATCCTATACTCTATAATCAACCTATGCAAGTTTACCCTGGATATTTTCTTACAAATGATTCACGTTTTTTCAACCGGACTTCCCCACAAGGACGTGGCAAACCTCAAAGGCACTGTTTCTACTGTCAGAGGCCTGGTCATCTGGCCATATCAAAGCCCGCGACGACTGCAGAAATCTTGCTGCTCCTGGACAACATTTTTCTCAGAATTCCAATCAGGTCCAAACTCAGTTACAGGTTTCTGGACCACCACAGACAAGATTTAATCAACAAGCACAACACAGACCTATGTCTTAAAATAATCCTTTCACTAGACCTATCACCAACTACAATCAATTCCAAGAAGCTTATCCTGATGATGCGGCCAACTGGCCACCACCTCCTCCTCCATCACAGTTCAATTCCTACCCTCCTCAAGCATAGGATTTCGGCAAGCCTGTGTCTACTGTCCTTGTCCATTCAGCAGAAAATTCCTCAGCAAGTCATTCTGGACCTGTTTTGACTGTCACTCTTCCCATCAATGGCCATCAACTTCCTTTTCTTGTAGACACAGGTGCAGCCAGATCTGTCCTGAAAACTTCTGATATTCCTCCGGATGTCATCCTTTCCCCAGATTACATTTCCTGCGTGGGAGTGGATGGACGCCCAACTCAAACTCGCTTGACCTATCCTGTTCCAGTTGGACATCATGGACTCCTATCAAGACTACTCGTTTCACCTACCTGTCCCACTAACTAACTAACTTGGAGCAGTTCTTCTTCAAAAAATGAATGCTACTATCAGATATGATTCCTCTGGAATGTTTTTGGACTTTGATTCTCCTGTATCTCATGAAGTCACCTGCGCACTGGAAGCTCTCCCAGCTCTTCTTTTGTCGTCCACGATGCCTTCCATTCCTAATGATATCTTCAATCAAGTCTCTCCTGAAGTATGGTCACAAGTTCCCAATGATGTTGGCCTCCTTCCTGTTGCACCAGTCCATGTTTTCTTGAAAGCTGATGCTACACCTCCTCGCTTGCCCCAATATCCCTTGAAGCATGACCAAGAACTTTCTCTGGAAAACCAAATCACTGCCTTCCTGAACAAAGGGGTGCTCATCCACTGCATTTCACCTGCTAATAAACCCATGTTCCCTGTTCGCAAAAAGGTTGTCCCTGGTGAACCACAAAAATATTGTTTGGTTCAAGATTTAAGAGCAGTGAATGCAGTGAATGTTTTTGAGACCCCTGTGGTCCCCAACACGCATGTACTTCTTAGCCAAGTGCCCTCATCTGCTACATGCTTCACAGTTTATGAGCTCTGCAATGCTGTCTTCAGTGTCCCTTTACACAAGGATTCTCAATACCTCATTGCTTTCACTTACCGTGGTACTCAACTCACCTGGACAAGATGCCCTCAAGTGGCCCAGAATTGTCCAAATCAATTCACTCAAGCTCTTCATGCCTGTCTTCAACCTTGGATCCTGGAACACTCTGAAGTCCAAGTCCTGCAGTATGTGGAGGATATTTTACTCTGTGCTCCTGACCTTCCTACCTGTGCATCAAGTTCTCTCAGTCTTCTTCAACATTTAGCATCCATCAACTGCAAGATTTCTAAGTCTAAACTGCAATGGTGTTGTGACAAAGTTGTTTTTCTTGGACACTGTATATCTCAAGGCACTAAACACCTTACTGATGACCACAAGAAAGCTGTGATGTCCATCCCTTCACCTACCACTCTCAAACAACTACAGGCATTTCTAGGCCTAATCACATATTGCCGACAATGGATACCCAACGCATCTAGCCTGATGCAAAATCTCTATGCCTCTTTCCAGGACATTTCTTCAAACCACAGACTCTCACCTGAGGCAGAAGCTTGCTTCCTGAGACTCAAAGAACTTATTCTCAAAGCTCCTGCTCTGAGTATCCTGGACTACTCACAACCTTTCCACCTCTTTCTCTCCGAACATCATGGCCATGCCTCTGGTGTTTTGGCTCAAAGACATGGTGATCGTATGAGACCTCTAGGATACTACTCATGCAAGATAGATCCTGTCGCGGGGTGTGTCCTACCCATGGCCGTGTGAAGACGTGTCTCACAGAGCTCCACATCCCTCTTCACCATAACGGCTGACCCTGTCCCTCCACCATGGGAAGGACCACTAAAAAGAAGACCCAAAAGACCTCTGCTCGCCCTCTGTCCCCTCAGGGAGACATCGGAGCCTTTTTCCACCCTGCAGTCCGGCCGACCCGCCCTGCAGCTGCGAGACGCGGTGAGAAAGAAGATGGCGGAGACAAGGCAGCAGGCGCGGGATCCCAGCGTACCATCCCTGCGTCTTCCACCCCAGCAACTAACCATGCCTTGATGAGACTGTATATCCTGGGAATTGTCCTCAGTCTCTCTCCCCTGCCTGCAGTCCTGATACACTGCCTGCTCTTTGGCATACGCCCATCCCCCCGGCTGGCAGACCTTCTCCGCGGTGGTCCACTGGCTCCTCTTGGGGGGACCTAACTAACTCGCCCGCGAGAAGCCTAGCCGCAGTTTGTGGCTCCCGTTTTTATCTAAAAAGGGCGAGCCCCCTGATGGAGAGCAAAGGGCCCCCCTCTCTCTCGCCTGGTCAGAAACCACAACCTAAACCGCATGCGGACCCCGGTCCTCTGCAACAGGGGCAAAGGCCCTCCTAATACACTCTCCTAAAGACGATAACCAAATTTTCCCCTGGCTCCTCTTCTGATTGGGGGATGACAGCAGACCCATCACGCTTTTGACTGCACGATTCACAAGTCTCTCCCCTCCAGGGGCACCCTCGGCCCGGCCAAGCTTTGTCACAGAATGTAAGCAAAAAATTTTCTCTATTTCGATTGAGCTGTCCTCACTAAGCCAAATGTCCCAATGGATCACCACAGTCTCCCTCACAAATCGACAGGCTTTCAACCCTCCTCACTCAGCACTCCGCCCAATCTTCCACTTTCACCGCTAGATGACAGGGGCCTGCTGAATGGGTTTTACCCCTCAGACTTATTCCAATACTTCCACAATTTTCAACGATCTGCGGGGAAGAAACCCTCTCCCCCCTTAAAATGAGAGCCCCAAGGGCGCCCCCCCTCCGCTTTAAACCCAAAAACCCAAAGGGGACGTTATCTGCGGGTGCATTTTTAAGGGGTTAAAAAGTGTATTCCCCCGGTGCGCCCGTCAGGACAGAAAACTTTTTAAAAAGATGTCCTCATTTCTTCTTCAAGATCTCCCCAGAAAAACCCTGGCTCAGAAGCTGCTTAAACCCTTTTCCCTTTTGGGTGCTGCGGAGCACCATTTTCCCCATCGGTGGGCTTCCCCTTTTTGCCCTGTTTATAAGGGGTAAAGAGAAATCATTTACATTTCGCTCCCCTGATGACGCCCCCTCATGACAGGACCTAAAAAAGGGGCATTTCTTCCCCTTGCCCCCGTTGGGCCATAGTCATACCCCTAGCCCCGGGGCCCCTGGGAGCACAAGGGTTACCCCTGGAGAGACTACGTGAAGACTCGTCTGCCCCCCCCCGAACCTAACCCCCCGTGAGGACGCCCCTTGACGACCGCCTTGGTCTTTATGACCTTTAAGTCCTTTCTGGAGTATCTTTCTCTATGGACTTATTGTTTTTTTCAGTTATTGACCTTTTTTGGCGCTAAAACCCCCTTTTTTTTTTTTCTTCTCTTTTTTCTCTCTCTTAATCTTCCTCCTCCCCTTCCCGACTTCTTCTCTTCCTCCCTTTCCCACTTTCCCTCCCCCCCCCCTTTTTTTTTTTTTTTTTTCCTTCCCCCCTCTCTCCTCTTGCTCCTCTCCCCCCTCACCCCCCAAACAAACCTTGGGTCTTCTTTTATTTGCCTTATAAGGTCTCCTAAGCTGGAACCTTGGGTTTCCTTACCAATATCCCCAGTCGCCGTTTACCACTGTTTCTTCTTTTATGCCTATGGGACGATGGGAAAACTGGATACTATGTATCAGTTTCCTTGCCCCTACAATCTTCATTCTTCTGTACGCCCCCCAATGGGATTTTGCTCGTCGGATTATATAGGCCTACTTCACTAGGTTTTAGGCCGAATTGTTAGGCTTTTTGTTCAGCCCATCCACGTCAGAATAAGTTCCAGCAGCTATACATGGCTTTCTGTGTCGCTCGCCTGACTTACTGAGTCTGCTGAGTGTAGTGATAGTTGTTGTGAAGTGTGTTGTTTTCGACCCCCCCCCGCACCCCCACACCTCCCATTCTTGACTTAACTGGTACTTTGTTTCCCGGTGTATCGCGTTAACCTCCCTTCGCCTTTGTGAGCTTGAAGAGATTTGGCTAGGACCTTTACCTTTGCCTCATGTTCAATGCGCAAGCTCTCAACCATTCCCAGTAAAAGGTCCCAGGGTACTTTACACTTTCATTAAATAGACCGGAAATTATCAGTTCAGCATTAAACGTGGTGGTCGTGTGTCGGCAGGAGACGCCTGCTTTTAAGGAGGGCCATTGTCCCCTCATATACGAAACAGTACTATACAACTTGGTTTTTTGGCCCAAATTGTCGGGAGTCCAGCGCACAGGGGAGTTGAAGTGATAGCCTCACATTCTCTTCGCTACACCAGGTCGGACGAACATGTTAGCCGACCTGACATACTAACGAGGTCACCATTATCATCATATATACTTCTTGAAGTTGTAGGGGGTCACCTCTTCCACTGTTGTATTAAACTGATTTGAGCTGTCTCCGAAATAAGGGCAGGCTAGTTTTACTCTCTCGCTCTAGTGGAGAAGAAATTGACAGACCTTTCGGAGCCACAGGCCACCGATCGTGATTATAGTCGGGAATTGAATTGCCACCTTGCCGACCCTGTCCTAGAACAAACTCATCTGGTAAGTCATCACTGTCTCCTACTCATCCATTTTAAAGCCATTAAAAAAGATCATATCTCTATTGACAATCTCTTGTGAATGTGCGGTGGATCTGGCAACAACCAGATAGCCTAAAGAAATTTTAAGTTTCTACTCACAACCGCTCCAAATGTATATAGCCGTCTTCTGAGACTATATACTGGTTATCACATGCGATTAGAGCACTGCCCTGTAGGTATCCTGTAACGGTAGGTCGGCAACATCCTCTTCGGATCTTGCGCCGCCGGTTTACTGTTCGCTGTCCATTCTCTAGCGCCATTGCTTGGCGTGCGTGGCCTGCCTCAATGAGTTTCTGCTGTTGGACACTGTCTTGTGCTCAGCCTGACATATCCCGATGACGATTATAATTTTATACACGAGATCTAAGACAATGATGCCTCTTCCCCGGTTGATTCAATGGCGAGGACCGCAAATGACCGTCTATACAGGGGTGTCTTGTCAGGTATGGCTCGGAGGCCTTGAAGAGGAGACAGGGCGGCCCCTAAAGTGAAATTGGCCCTATCACGGGTCTACACGCCTGGACTCAAAGCTTAAGCAGATGCTGGGATCTATGCGCTGGCCAGAGATACCATGACGACGATTTTATAGGCGGCCAGATTAGAAGTAAAAGCAGTGTCTTTCAATGGAAATTTCTTTGAAACGATTTCTACCAGGTCAGGCGAAAGACCGCCTCTATGAGTACAGCGACAAATGTGGTGATGATGTTAGTTTGGGGCACTGCACACCCCACCCACCACATTGGGGGCCCAGCGAGTATCCGCCAATGCAGTATAACACAACGGGAAGAATCAGGTAGGCAAATTTGGTTCCACTGCAGACTCACTACGACAGAGGAGAATAGGGCATGGATATATCTTCCACACTTTTGTATTCTCAGCTTTGCATACAATCTCCATCAGCGCCATACCCCACCCACAGCCCTACGGTGGGATCATGTCTTTTCCCCACTTCCCCTATAGATACGTTCCTAACGTTACTGCATATTTTTCTGGAAGTAGTTGAATCCTTATCACGGATTCAGAAATTCTGCTATGTTTTATATCGAGGGGCACCCCTAGCCGAGCGCGGAAGAAGCCCGGGTCCCCGACGGTATTCATGGACAATTTTCTTATCAAAACTTTCAGGGATGATTTCGACAACCCATTGATCTACTTCGCGCTACTTCAATCATGTTGTCTGCGGAATCCCACCCATTCCCTGCCCCTGTCCGCAACGCTGGCCCACATTGCCTTAGATGCCTCAAAAACAGGCAAAGGATCCCTCATATGTGAGTTAGCTACCGCCCAATCTGTCTGATTGTAAAGTAGATATCAAGATGATTTAGAACACAACTGCTAGACAAAGAGACTAAACGCTGCTGCGAGGATTCCACCAAGCGCTTTTGCTGTGGCTCGCACTACGACCAGGGTGGGCTGTTGTTCCCGGGCAGGTGGCCCGTGGACAACACCCTGACAGATAAAACTATTAGCACCATCAGTATACGATACCCCAAGTCCGACCCAATAGATCCCTCTAATTGGTCCTATCCACATGGATGCCGAAAAAGCCTTTGAAAGGCATCTTATCGACATCTTTAATTGCATACTCTTCGGCGACCTAGGGTTGGAGACATACCTTTCTATTTCAGGGTTTCTAGTCCCCCTATTTACAGACCCTTACCGCTAATTAAAAATTAACGGTACTCTTTCAAGACTCGTTTTTGAAGAACTAACAGCACGAGACAGGGCTAGCCCTTATCAATCTCTCTGTATGTCCTGGTCATGGAGGAATTTGGTTATCCCGCCAATACAGAAATGATCTGCGACAGTTAGAGGTGTCCCCCCCCCCCCCATGACTATTGCCGGGAAAGAATATATGACATCGCCATCTTGCGGATCGTTCTTCTATGTATATATAACCAACACCGACCACTGACAACTCCCCCTCCTCTCTAATGTACTATTTTGCCCGGAAGTTTGGCACGAGTGGTCGAATTTTTAAAATTAACGTGTCTAAATCTTGAGGGGCCATGAGGTGTAGCCGGTTATCCCCCTAAGTTCTTACTCAGCTCAAAGCATCAGAAGACTACACCTTGTCTACGAGGACTTCTTGCTCGGTACTGAGGTGATTACCTTTTACCCATACAGGCTAATTTAACGAATTTATTCTCCTATAATTTGTTGATTCTGCCAGTATTTGGAGCGATCTCGCGCTGGCCGACTTAGCCATCCTGAACCAAACAGGTTTTAATTGGTTTGGGAGACGTTAACAATCTGGAAAAATGTCAATATTGCCCCGCCCATATTCTTTATTTTTACAAACTATCCCTACCTCTCTTAATATCCACAAAATATACTTTTTGGAGTCGCCATACTGCCGTCTCATTTATGTCTTTTGATCCTCGGCCCATCCTCTGTCCCTAGGCTATCTGTATACTACTTTAAACAGACATAAGACTTTACGAGCAGGTACTGGGACTCCCCCGGACCTGCCAGGAAGTATTACCTAGACTAAGCAGCGTATGCCAAAGGTTACTGGACATGGTAATGACCCGATGAAGGCAAAAATATAGGGCCCGCCATAGCCCACCGTGATGTGTCTTCCTTATCCATCGCACGTCGCTCCCCTGGAATCTGGAAATACTTCCCTTGGTAATCCAGCATACCACTTCATCATTTTCTGGACTTGTAAACATAACCCTGACCTCTGACGATAGAGTCTCTCATAAGGCCATATCGGATCCGCTAATTGATAAGTGCTGGTCCTCTTTTACTAATTTCGCGATAACCCTTCTTCTCCCTCAGCATGGACTGGACCGCGTCCCTTTTTTGGATGCGCTTAGACTAGGCTCTCCTACGCCTTCAATACAATAGTGATGGCTGGAGCCCAAAGTTTATCCCACTGCGTGAGGATCTTTATGCTATAACGCGCCAAGCTGAACATCGCCTCCCTTAACTTTTCAATAGTCTCAATGAGGCATTTCCTTGCTTTTCTTGGGAACCACATCTCAAAGACGCCCAGAGATCTCCTCACTAATTTGAGCAATATATGTATCAAGACTCTCCCGCGAGGGCTGTTATAATTCTACACTGTACTCTGAGTTGCTCCATAGGGTGGGTGACAGGGTGGATCCTTCACTTACCTATTGTGCTGCTATGCCGAAAAAAGACCCTGGGACATGTGCCTTTTCCAATTAGAACAATGGCATTATGTTCTCGAGCTTATCTCATAAGTCTGTTGTCTGCAACAAGTGGTCAAGAGACAAGTTCAAAATTTTGGTCTCGATGGCTATAGGTTCCCCTATGTACTCCATAAATGAGTTCCCGCACAATGGTCTTCGAGCGACTGTTGGCGCTGTATAGCGTATTACTAAGGGGTCCATACTCCATATATTCGGGTGGGTGACTGTCCCGCTCCTGACAGTCCTTCATGGAATGCCCAGTGATACCGCGTCACCAGGGATCTTTACCGGAATAACCTATTCCCTAAGACCACCTCTTGCGCAGCACCAGCTGTTACTGTTTTATGATTTACTATTTGGCTACTGCCCACACTACAAAAAAAATCCCACCTACTCTCTCGACACCTCCCTACAGGCAAGCCAAAACGGTCATTCAAAGGCATTGCGCGAGACACCAGATCACCTTCTGATTGAGAGTAATGGATACATTGAGGATTTCCCATGTTATCACATGGCAGGATCACTTTTCTAGCCACGTCAGAGGATTGTGGGATCCTCTGGTCAGCATAGGTATTGGTAAACCCGGCAGCATAACAAGGATTGACTGACACAGATTTGGGCACCTTGGTTGACCCCAATGTCATCAGTGCTTCACAATTGCTTCCCGCTGTGCCCCTAACTCACTGACACCTCCATGTACTTTAAGACTCTTTTTCCTAGTTAAAAAGTCCCTCAGCCCTCACCCCTCATCCCCTTCTAGATTCCCTATCACTTTCTCCCATCCTCACCCCTTAAGTAGTGATTGATTTGCCGCACTGTGTGTTGTAGTGTGTTTAATTGATTAGTATTTATCTTTGTCCCGTGGTATTTTCTATCTCACGCGCGTAGGCCTTATCCTTACCTCAGGAACCCAATGTCGACCATTTGGGACTCTCACAGTCTTTACTACACAGGCCCGCTTAATTGTTTCTCTAATTACAGCATTGTTTTTCTTGCTGCATGCTTTTACCCTCTAGGTTTCTTGTGTTCTGACCTACATAAACTGATTGCGTTGTTCGAACACTGTATTGTTAGCTGCAATCTATAACTGAATGCCTAACATTTGCGGGCATTGACGCCAGTTGCTTGAATTACTTTTTACATAAGCTTTACTAGACGTGATTATTCTTTGTTAAATGTATTCCATGTTTATACACTGTTACAATCGGCGCATTGATAATTCGTCGTTCATATTTAACATCTTTGACATATGATTCAGTGTACCTAATAAAATTGTTGGAATACTGAAAAAAACAAAAGATAGATCCTCGTGCATAGCGAGACTGTGCCTACTTGCCTAAGAGCTAGTTATGTCCGCGTCCGACACTCCTTCTTGACAAGATTCAAAGACATCCAGTTTTGCAGGGAAATCCTTGCAACTGATATACTATGGCCCACCACATGATTGTCAAGGATCTTTGAAACGAATACCCATATGCAAGCCTCACATCTCCAAGACAAACGGAATACTTCCACTAAATGCACTCAATTGCTGATGCCTTTTGAAATGTAAACTCTTAAAGAGATGTACTACCCTCAACCCCAGCGCAACCATGCCAACCTTACCATATCTACAAGGGCGCGGCAAGATGGATAGACCCGAACCACCACACAAGAAGGAAGATGAAGATACTTCCGGATTGATCATAGACTGCCTTCTGAAACAATGGAGGGCTGAAACTTCCCACCTTCCATACTGTCTCTGTTTCCAAAGTCTGCCAGAGAAAGAAAACCTAATTTGTCTTCTTTACAGAATGAGGATCCAGATATGCCAGGATTTTGAACAAGGACGCATTCCAATACGAGGATTGCCTTAGCTGGTTACCCTTGCATGATCCGTTAAAGGCCTGCACTTTACCTTCGAGGTATGTCAGCCCCTAGGAAGCTGAACGTTGGCTATACACCCCAGAAACTTGCAAGTTCGTCTGAAGGCAAAGTACTGTCGAACATATACAACAGACTTCAGAAATAACGTGTCATGAGTGGGCCTCATGACTTCGGCCGCTGAAGTGCGGGCGCACTCTGCGACACGTTTCCCAGACAGCCTCAGTGGTAAACAGCCAATCAAGAACCAAGAAGGAACCTGCTTCCAGACCTTGATGCTAAGTTGCATCTCCATTCTAGCCGGCACCCCAAGTGGACTAGTCTTGAAAACCAAAGCTCATGGAAAAATGGAGACAGATGGCAGGCCCTAGGGGCAATTACAACGGTTGATCAAGGGCCTGCTAAGGCTGCAGCCCCTCTCAAGTAATTCCGAGAGAAAAGCAGGGACGATGAGCCTTGTATACAGTACTCACATAAACAGAGAAGAAGAGCTAGAAGAAAAAGAGAGCATAGAACGAAAGAGAAAGAAGAGCGAAGACTCAAGAAGAATGAAGATGGAAAGTTAGAGAGATGAGCGATGAACAAACCAAGGCGAAAAACTATACTGAACGAATGAATGCTATACCTGTTCCTGAGTTAGAGACAATTTCAAAACACAAATAAGCCCAAATAGTGAAAAGCGAGGAACTGCGGCGAGGCAAGGAAGAGGGAGCTGAGATGCAGCAGGATGGATTCTGGAGGAAAGAAGATAAACTTTGTCTACCAAGGGCATTATATCCAGCTGTAGTCCAATGGGCTCATGGCACTACACACAGAGGAACAAACCAAATGATTTCTTCCATTAACAAGATATATCTGGCACCGGGAATTTCGACCACAGCAAGAAACTATTCCAAGAGTTGCGAAATATGCAATGCTTGTAGCCCAGGAGGACTGGTGCAAACGCCACAAAAGCATCTGGCCAAACCATTGTACCCCTTTCAACAGATCCAGAATGACCACATTGAGTTGCCGAAGAGTGGAAAATACAAGTATGTCCTAGTGGTGGTGGATATGTTCTCTGGGTGGCCTGAGGCCTACCCAGACCCTAATATGACTGCAAAAACTACTATAAAGAAAGTTTGCTGACTGAATTATTATGCAGATTTGGAATCCCAGAAGATTATAGAGTCTGATCAAGGACCTGGAATTCCACAGCAGAAGTAACAAGAGACATTTGGAAGTCTAGTAAAAAAAAAAAGGGGGCTGACCTTGATTTGCCACCCCGTACCATCCCCAGAGCTGGGGAAGGTCGAGAGGATGAATGCCACACTTGAAACAAAATTCTCCAAAGCCAGAAAGGAAACATCACTTCATGGCCAGGGTCCTACCCATTGCCATGTACACTGTCAGAAACACCCCTAGGTATCCCACGTGGTCTCACACCTTATGAGATATTAATTCTTAGTCCCCACCTAGGTTAGGACAATCACTATCCACAACAGTTGAGTTGCAGGGAATGAAAGCCTTGTAAAATATGTCAAAAGTTTGGTGTAATGAATTGAAACTAACCCATGCCGCAGTGTTTTCCTCTAGTCCCGACCTGACTCAGATCAGAGCACCCACAAACTGCAACCTTGTGATTTTTGTGTGGGTAAAGAACCATGTCAGAGATTCTCTGGAACCTAATTGAAACACCATACCAAGTTCATCCTGGTGTCCCTCCAACCTCAGTGAAGACTGAAAGGAAGACTACCTGGGTGGCATGCTTCACACTGCAATATAGCGACTGAGACCGACAGTCATCAATGAATCACGCTATTATCCATTATTACATTTGTGATTGTTTGGGAGTGTGTGAATAAACAAGGGAGACGAACCTTGTGGCGTGGCCTGGTAAATTCAAAGCTAGGTGATCAAAACAAACCAGACTTGAAACCAATAAAACCCCAAATAAAGAAAATAACAAAGGTGTAGATTGATAAATAGTATCCATTTATAGACCAAACAGAGATGTGAACCACACCCTAGATACCCTACAAAGCGATAGCTGAGAATTAGAACCCATAATCAATTATTGGCCTACCAAATTACCTGGCATTGGACAAAAATCTAAAATGGACACTCACAGGGGGTATAGTGAAATATAAAGTGAGAAGGTTTCTTAAGGGTGACCGTTCTTGGTTTCCTGACCCTAGAAATTTCTATCAGCCCTTATCCTATATTTTCCATAAAAACAAATGTTCACTAAATTTAATTCAGGTTTTCCCTAATTGATAATTCAACTCATCCATAAACTGTCCACTGCTAGGAACTGCACTAAGGTAGTCTCCTGGCGGTCATGTTGTCAACAACCATCCTCACCATCAGAGGCCTCTGTTAGAAGAGGCCGGCGTCGCCTTAGTTTATGCCCCCTTGGAGCCTGGCGTGATGCGCGGGTTTTAAACTACCCGCTCCAGCTGTCCCTACAGCCACCAAACACATGACACATATTCATCCCAACTCAGTTTAGAAAGGCATGAGGAACAGATTTAATGTTTTTAGGGGGACTGTCAGGTGCAGCAGTATTGTATTGAAAGACAGTTAAACTCTGTTGGTACCTTTTATATTCATTGCTTACATCTAGAAACTGTTCTATATACTATGCAAAACCATTCCTCTTATTTCTATTACCCTTAGACCAGTTAATTCCGATATTCTACGCTTGGAATGCCTAGCTTTTTGCAAGGAAATTACCTTCAGGATGTACCAGTTTTCTGAAGATGCTGAAATAACGTATGGACTCATAATGGCAACAAATATTATGCTTTACAGCATAAAGCAGACAAAGATTGCGCAGAAGTATATTTTAACCAGCACAACACCCAAGCCAATGTATTTCACTGGACAAACAACTCCCATTTAAGGAAATGTGTTTTGCTTGAGACTGTGCAATATTATGCAACGCATGCAGTAAATGAAGGATGATGATGTATATCACCATATATGAATAAGGTATTTGATCCTTATAAACTGCCTCCCAAAAGCTAATTAACCAATGAACAAACAACACATGCTATGACAAATACTTTACGTATCAAATGATATAAAACCTTATGTAATTCCTGTAAAACATAGTTATATTATCCATCACTTAGACGGATAGCATTACTTGGGATACCCGCTTGTTTACAGCAAATAGATAAATTAACATTTGTGAGGAGTTAGCAATTGGCAAGAGTACAGATACAAAAGGGTTAAACTGTACTTCACACCTCAAGGGCCTGATTAGTGAATATCAAATATTTCTGTGCGAGTACCCATTTTAAATCATTAAAGAGGACCTATCACCACTGAGTACACTAAGTTATATTTCAGGAAGGAGGATGTACATATAACTAAACATGAAATAAATGACCTACAGAAGCATGAGGACTGCAAATACAGTCATTATATTAAGAGGGAACCATCTAGAAAACAGCTGATGGGAGCGGCCATCTTGTGGTTGGCAGTGTAATGCCCTGCCCTCAGGCTTGTATGTGCCAGGATTCCAGGCTTGAAAGCACTGCAGTCAGAAGCAGCACTACCACTCATTCTTATCTTGTGCTTATTACTGAACCGGTGTAGCTAACCCTAGCATAAGTCACACAGTGCTACCTATCTGATATACTGTATCTAAGCCTATTGTTGTATTTTGTGGCTGCTGAACTAGTGAATCTAATACAATCATAATTCAGATAATATTTATGATCTAATGATCTATTATAATTTATTTATTCATTATATACTGGTAAAAGCCTGTGTATCCAAACCTATAATATTTTAGACTGCACTATTTATCCAGAGTATCTAAGCAAGCCTATATTGTGTGATACTGTGCTGCTGACCTAGTGCATCTAAGCCTCTTACATGTGATACTATGCTGCTAACCTAGTGTATCTAACCCTCTCACGTGAGATGAACTATACATAGATGCCTGAGCCAGTGTACCTAACGCTCTCACGATAAGCCTCTCATATGTCATAGCGATAACTTTATTTTTCCGTATACAGAGCTGTGTAAGGGCTTTTTTTGCAGGATGAACTGATTTACATGACTGTTTACATGACTTTTTGATCGCTTTTTCTTCAATTCTTTGACTGTCAATTTGTTGTTTTTTTATGGTGTTCGTCGTGCAGGTTAAATAACATAACAGATTTAAATGGGAAAGGGCAGTGTATGTGTTTTTACTTTCTTGTGTCTTACTTTTTTGAATACCGTAGATACTCGAGTATAAGCCGAGTTTTTCAGCACAAAAAATGTGACCTCGGCTCATACTCGAGTCACTGTTGGCGCTCGGGCCCTGTGATGGCCCGTGCTCCGGCATGAACACTTCAGCTATATGCGACTCCTCAGGGAGCGCATATAGCTGATTGCTGAGCACAGTCGACAGCGACAGGTGGAGACAGGTGACAGGTGAGGAGTTTCCGGCACAGGCAGCGGGCATGTCATCACGCTGCGTGCGCAGTCTGATGACATCACATGCTCTGTGCCGGCGAGAAGACGGAGCGGAGCGGCGAGGGAGCGAGGTTAGTACCGTACATGTATTTTTTTTTTTAAATAACCCTGTCTATAGCCTGCCTATAACTACCTATGGGGACATAACCCTGCCTATAGCCTGCCTATAACTATCTATGGGGACATAACCCTGCCTATAACTATCTATGGGGACATAACCCTGCCTATAACTATCTATGGGGACATAACCCTGCCTATAGCTACCTATGGGGACATAACCCTGCCTATAACTATCAATGGGGAGATAAACCTGTCTATAACCTGCCTATGGGAACATGACCCTGCCTATAGCTACCTATGGGGACATAACCCTGCCTATAGCTATCTATGGGGACATAACCCTGCCTATAACCTGCCTATGGGGACATATACCTGCCTATACCAGCCTATGTAATTTTATTGGCATCTATTTTTATTTTTGAAATTTACCAGTAGCCGCTGCATTTTCCACCCTAGGCTTATACACGAGTCAATAAGTTTTCACATTTTTTGTGGCAAAAGTAGGTGCCTCAGCTTATATTCGGGTCGGCTTATACTCGAGTATATATGGTATTTCTTATACTTGTCCCCATATGGGACTTGTATCAGTGATCTCCAGATCACTGTTACAATGCAATTGACTGTGGCAGCTAAGGAGTTAATCGCCCTCGGCCGGAGTGAGCTCCAGTCGTGGGCGACACAGCATGAGGACAGCTGTGATATACAGCTGGTTCTATGTTGTGATCGTGTCGGCATGGTAGCGGTTAAAGGGTTGTCTGGTTATTATTTTTTATATTAATTCTGTTACTACTGCTATATTAATATAAATTATGCTCATCTTGCCCTTCACCTCAGATCCAGCGTTGCATCGTCTTCCACCCTCTGAACTGAGATGTCACGGTTGGAACTGCTGATTGGCTGCAGCGGTCATGTTCATCTACAAATGTGTGGCTCCAAACCAACAAATAATAAGCCGTGTTTCAATTCTTTACTTCATATTATCCAGAACGTTTGTATAATGCATACAGCTCAAAGATATATATCGCATTATATTTGACGTTAGTCTCTCAAAGTATAGGATACTCAACTGATAATTCCATAACTTTTATATCATATACAGTCATTAGCAAACATGTGCCACGGTTTGGAAGTGAGCACTGCAGCCAATCAGTGGTTCAGTGACCGTTCGGAAGGTGGCAGAAATAAACAGAAGCCGAGAGCGAGTACAGTGCAGCTCTGGATCCGAGGTATCCATTTATTTAGTAAAAGAAAAATATATATTTTTTAAAAAAATAACTGGTTAAACCGTTTAAAAATACAACTCTTTGCACAAAAAAACAGGCCCTTATACTGGTGACCGAAATAAAAAAAAAATGATGGCTCTTGGAAGAAGAGAGGAAACCGGGAGAACACAGGAGGCACAATGATGCTGCATTGGGAAGGGGGATGGGCTAGTTTTGTGCAAATCAGTGCTGTCGCTAGTAGAACTACCTCATTATTGAGGACTGCTTTAGTGGAGCAGTCTGTAGTAGATGGGGAGGTCCTTGCCCTCTGTATACACCACCAGCTTGCCTAGTGCTGCACAACGCTGAACTGGTGACTAAGCTGCTGCAGCATCTCTTTAGTCTCATGACAACTGATCCCACCATGAGGTTAGACACAGAAGGTAGCAAGATTCACATTATTAGCAATGTATATGACATGCACTGGTCTGAAGCCTCTGAACTCCTGGATGTAGGTAATTACATTCTCTATATGTGGTCTGCTCTGCTAAAGCTGCAGACTACAGCAGCTGAGCACAGTGGGAGGAGGGCAACAGACTGAAATCTATTAGCAGCTGTATCCTGGCAGCAGAGTCCATGATCAGCAGTGTGTAGGAGCCAGCCTGCCCTGCCACATATCCTGCTATATGTCTGCCCCGCTGTCAGCTCCTCTCCTGTAGCACTCAGAGGTCCCGGCAGGTAGGAGAGGGGGTGGGGCTAAGATAATCCTCACTGACATCTCACTCTTGCTGAAGGGGATTATGGGAGCATGACGTCATTATGCTAGGCATGCTGGGAGCTTCCTGTTAGCCTGCTTGGAGGTGGCTGTTTAGCATAGCAGGCTCGTGACAGGTACAGCCTGTTTTTACAAGGATTTTTTTTTTTTTTACCAGATGTAACTAAAGATTGTTCCTTCTCCCAACTTTTAGAGATTGCAAAGAGGGGCACATCAGGTCACGCCTCTAACTATGCCCAAACAAATTACATCACATCAGGCCATGCCTCTAACCATGCCCAAACAAATTACATCACATCAGGCCACACCTCTATCCACGCCTAAACACATGGCATCACACCAAGACAAACCTCTAACAATGCGCAAACACATGACATCATACCAAGACGCACCTCTAATCACGTCCAAACACATGACATCATAAAAGACACACCTCTTACCATGCCCAAACACATGACATCATACAAGACACTTCTAACATGCCCCAACATATGACATCATACCAAAAAACACCTGTAGCTATACCCAAACACATTACATCATACCAAGACACACTTCTAACCATGCCCAAACACATGACATCATAACAAGACACAACTCTAACCACACCCAAACATATGACATCATACAAGACACACCTCTTACCATGCCCAAACACATGACATCATACAAGACACTTCTAACATGCCCCAACATATGACATCATACCAAAAAACACCTGTAGCTATACCCAAACACATGACATCATACCAAGACACACTTCTAACCATGCCCAAACACATGACATCATAACAAAACCCCAACTCCCAACCACACCCAAACATATGACATCATACAAGACACACCTCTAACCATGCCCAAACACATGACATCATACAAGACACACCTCTAAACACAACCAAACACATGACATCATACAAGACACACCAAAACCAAACACGACATCATGCCAAGACACACCTCTAGCCATGCCCAAACATATGACATCATACCAAGACACACCTCTAACCAAGCCCAATCACAACATCATGCCAAGACACACCACTAACCATGCCCAAATATGACATCATACCAAGATACAACTCTAACCACGCCCTAACTCAGGACATCATGCCAAGACACACCTCTAACCACGCCCACACACATGACATCATACAAGACACACCTGTAAGCACTCCCACACACATGACATGATACCAAGACACACCTCTAGCAATGCCCTAACACATGACATCATCCCATATAGTGGGATATGTTTGGTAGCAGTTTGATAGTGTTATGTATGGTATTTGCTCCTTGGATCATCTGGTAACTGCATAACTAAAGTTTGCAATAGAGTCCAGGTTTCCCTTGTTACACCCCTGTTGTAAGTGTAGCAGAGGAAAGACTGTGGGCGACATATATGGAATTTGGTGTTTAAACGCCAAATTTCATGCACATAATAGTGGGTCATAAATCAGGCGTATTCTAGAGCTTGTACAACATTTCTGTATCAGGTATATCACTTTGAAAGTGGTATACCTGTTCCACCAGTAATGCGCGTAGAATCACTGTAGCGAAGCTATAGCTTTGTGCGGTTGTTGTGTGCCCCACCTCACACACGCCCCTCCGAAATCAGGCACATTACAAAGTGCCGTAGGAGATCTGTAATGCGCCTGATACTGGTGTGTGGGACATTTAAAAATGTAGCGAATGGAGTTGCGTTGGATATTGGGCTGAAAAGACACCAGATATCTGGCACAGCCCCGTTCATACACGCTGCCCTGTGTGACCAATTTGCTCTTTGTTCTCTCTTTTCCCCCCACACACAAGCCCCTAAAGGCTTTGCTCTCATCCTATTGCATATTTAGTTACTAAGAGCAACATGTATGAACGTTGGTGCAGAGAGGCCAGTTCTAAATAGCTTTAAAGAGAACCTTTCACATAGATTATGCCTCCCTTGCTGAGGACAGCACAAGCTAGTGACAGACCTGCTGTTTCCAGTGCTGTGTCCCTTATTCTGTAAGATGCTGTATTTTTCGAGTATGTCGTGCTCAAGTATGCAGTTTTCAGCCAGAAAAGAGGTCATGCAAAGAGTGCTTGTTTTTTTATACCCCCCCCCCCACAATGATAACCTATTACTTTGAATAGGTAGAAATATGTGAATAACTAGCCTTTGGTGGGCGGGGCTAACACCAGCTCATGAATAAGATTTGAGCATTAAATGCTCTAAAACGACAGCATCTTACAGAATAAGGAACACAGCGCTGGAAGCAGCATGTCTAACACTACCTTGTGCTGTCCTCAGCAAGGGGGGCATAATCTATGTGACAGGTGCCCTTTAAGGTAGTGTAGAATGCACCAGAATGTATGAACCTGTTCTTCTGCAGGTCATACATACAGGCGCAGTCTAGTGCAAATGCGACAAGTCTGGCTTAGGCTTTCCTTTGTGGCCAATGCTGCAATGCCCTGACAGGGCTAGAGATGACATAGAGGTGTCTATAATCACTACACCTTGAAACAGTAAGATGGTTCCTCTACATATTGGTAAGGTATATTACTTTTACCAAGGCATTGAGGTTTCTTGGATATGACCACCTCCTATTTTCTGGGATGAATATATCATCCTTGTTCTCTTTTCCTAGTTGGTGTTGTCATTTATCAGGTATCTTGGATTAAGCATAGTATACCTGTAGTATATATTTTTTGACAAATATTTTTGACACACTTTAGTCTGATTTCCTGCATTTTGGTACCCTGAGTGACCAGGCTATAATAATTTTTACAGGCTGGTTCGGAAACATGTTGGGACCAGTACTAGAGGATCATATTTGTCATTTTTCCTACAGACAGGGATCGGGACAATGTAGTGCCTTTATCAGGGTGATTATCTTGTAACTTTATGGGTTCAGGGACTGTTATTTCATTGTACCCCTTCTCTCACACAACAGAACACACAAAACCAACAGGACAACCTGGCAACACCTACAGGTCCTCCAACCTATAACAGACTTGCAGGCGTGCTCTCCAGATTTCGCCCGAAAGCCGCATGAGGAAGGAAATGCGTTCTGCTAAGAGGTCCTAGAAGATGAGTATTTACTTGATAGGAAGTCTTGTGTTTGCTGCCACATCTATTCAGCCAATTAGGACTACTTCAACCAACTAATATCCTCACCTGTATAAATACCAATGACATTAACTGTCAATACCTTATAAGCTCTCCTCCAGGTACAACAAGAACACCAATACACAACCTTCTGTCCTCTCAGAAGGTATGTCTTCGCCACTCACTTCCTTATTAAATATCTAGTTTCATTACTCATCGACAAAGGACTTATCCTCTGGGTAAAGGAGGGATATTTATTTTCATTGCAACACAAGTATGTCCCCACATCCAACCTCATACACCTGCTCATCACCACACCCTCTAATTGCTTCTATTACAGTCACTCATGACATAACCTATCCACTATACATGTCCCACACATCAAACTCACTACCTGTATTCTTGACCCATGCCAATCTCCACATCATCCCTGACCTTAGTTGCTGTTATCATCCCAGCACCTCGGGCACTTCTCTTCAATCCTTATATTAACATTTGGCATCTTCGCACCTTCCTCCTTTACCACATCCAAGACGGGACCCATCACACCCATCCTTAGTATGAAACCATCTCTTGACCCTCTGTTGTCTGCATCCATCTATCGCCCAATTTAATCAATGCTTTCCCTCTTCTGCCATTCCTAATCACCCTGTAACAAATAACACGATCCTTATGCAAATTGTTCCATCTCATACTATTCACCAACTCTCTCCTCTGAGCCCACTGCAATCTAGGCTGCCGACCCCAGTTACCATACTCTTACAGAACACCGCGTACCCTAAGCAATGGTCACCAACGACATTAGCAATGGGCCAAAAGCCTCACGGCCTACTCTGTGTCTTCCTACTCCTGAGACCCTGTCAGCTCTGCCCTTTGGTCACTTAGCTCGAACCATATCCCTCCATGCCTACAAATCCTATGCTCCCTCGGCATCACGTGCACTTGGACTCTTTTCCTGGATTGTCCTCCTACCTCACTGATCGGACTTTCAGACCTATAGCGTTGCCCTCTTCACTACGCCACCACGGCTGCCTGCCCCCCGGCCCTTCTCTCTGTTGGTGTTACCCCAGGGGTCTGGTCCTGGGCCCCACTACTCTTTTCTATCTACTACTTGATGTTACGGGGGTCAAATAATAGGCTATGTCGCATATGGCTGTCAATACCATTCACCTTGTTTGCTGATTGGACACTCAACTCTAATATCCGGCCCAGATGTCTCTTCTTATACTCTACCCGGATCCCTGAACTGTCTTTATCCACTTTCCTGCCTTCTGTCTCCTCACGTCTCCTGAAGCTTAAAACGTGCGGAGGGGAGGGGCGAAAACTGATATTCATCTTCTTTCCACCATTCAAACTACTCCCCTCCACCTGAATCTCTCTATCACAGTCAATGGCTCACCACTCTAAATCACCAGCCTCCACAAGTCCGCTGCCTTGCGGATAAACCAATTGACTCCAATATGTCCTTCAAACCACACATCTCCAAACCCTCAATCCACCAGCGCCTCCACCTTGGAAAAATTTCTCCCGTATTCCGGTTCAATCCATTAACTTCGAAAAGCACATAAAAAATGCTGGTCCATGCCCTCGTTATCTCCCGCCTTAGGACTAACTGGCAACATCCATTCTCTGTGGCCTCCCAGCTGAGCAACCGATACTCCCCTGCCAATCCTTTCCTTTACTCTGCTGCCCGTCTGATCACACTCTCTCCTCGCTACTCCCCTGCCCCTCTCCCCTCTGCCATGTCCCTTCACTGGCTTTTCCCATTTGCCCGCGGAAATCCAGTTCAAGGCTTAGCAACTTGACTACAAGGCTCTACACATAACACACTTCCCCTACATTCATCTCCTCCTGCTCTTAATATACCAGATATCTCCACCTCACGCGAACCTCTCGCGCTCCTCACAGGACCTTCTTCACTCTGCTCTCCAACTTATCGGTTACCTCACATACCAACCGTCTCCAAGACGTCTCCCGTGCTTCATCCACACTCTGGAACCTCACTGCCCCAACACCTCAGGAATCTCACCCACTCTCCCCGCTTCAAGGCAACTGAAAACCACATTTCTTCAGGATTGCCTATAACCACACAATAACCCTGCTGTCACTACACTATTCCCATAAAATGTACTGCCCCCTCACCTTCTGTCTCTTCCCACCTTCTCGTAGAGTGAATGCCCTCCTACAGGGCGGAGGTCCTCTCTGCATTCTTACTTTGTACCAGTTGTGTAGTTAGTAATTTGTCACCTTTCGTACTTGTTTGACCTATGTATGTTCGAAACATGATCCATGTAACAGCGCTTAGGCTAATCCCAAGGAAGCGCTCTCAAAAATAACATAATAATAATAAATATAAGAATAATTGTACAGAATCTCCCTTGGTAGTTACACGACCGAGAGTTGTCTAAGTGGGGTATATGTTTTTAAGTATTAATACTAAAGCTATATTTCTAGACGTTACCAATTTTTTCCACTGTGGTTTTGGATTCAGTACAAGGTGATTTTCTCGAGGTCACTGACCATTCATCTTGCTGGTAGAATCATGCTATATATTCCTTTTGCCATAACAAAACCTACCCTATAAAATCTGGTTGTATGTTAATTAGCTAACCACCGGGCACACGAAAAAAAAAAACAAATAGACGTCATAACAGAATTCCGATTTTTGTATCATCCCTGCAGCACTTATGACAATGGAATAAAAAAGCGATCAAAAATCATCATAAATACACCAAACGAGTCCCGGTTACTAAGTGTAAAATACACTTCAGTTGCATCCTGCTAAAAGACAGGCCTTACACAGCTATTGTATATGGAATAATAGAAAAAAAAAAAAAAAAGAGTAAAAAAAAAAATAACAGTCACAGAATTCCAATTTTTTGCTCATCCCGCAGGCCCATAAAATGGAATAAAAAAGCGGACTTGAAACGCTTCAATAAAAACCAAAGTCGGTATGCCAAGTAAATCATCAGTTCATTTCCTCTGCCAAACAAGAAAGCCCTTTTCTCTCGCACTCAATATATGGAACATTAAAAAAGTTTAGGCTATCAGACCAGCGATGAAGAAAAATTGTTCTACATTTATTTTTTACATTTAATTGGTTATCGTCATTAATTCGTCATAACTAGCTTGTGCACGGGATTTATAGTGCTTATGGTGTGCATGTTTAAAATAAAAAAACACTTCTCTTGTTGTTGCTATATTTTTCTTCACTGGCCGTGACTTTACTTTTTGTGGTTAATAGCTATTCAAAAAAGATCATGTCACCACAACTCAAAAAAGCTGTCCGCTACCAATAAAATATGTCAAATGCCATCCGACATAGAAAATACATGCATTCAGCTATAAGCTCTAGTACACACAGTAAGATATAAAATAGGTTATGGCTATCACGACTACTTTCTAGCGTGTGTTTATATGGTGTTTCACAGTGAGTTGAAAGATGATTGCAAGTGCTCTGAGTTGCAACTGGTGCTTGCTTATTATGAACTCCATCTGAAGTGCGTTATGTTAAAAGGGATTTTCTATCTTTGATTTGCCATTTAATACTTATGAGGACCATTAATATAAGACATTTTCTTTAATAGATTGTTCAGTAGATTTCTACATTTAGTCAGAAGTGTACAGACAGTGGTTAGCAAGTCTCTACTTTCGCACAGAGAGTTTATATGGTTAACTTGCAATACCTGTTAGTTATCGATTACACCTGACGAGACTGGGTAATAAGTCCTTTCTGAGAACACTTTATGATCTGTGGAAATAAGATTTGATTAAACTAGTTGTGATTTAAAGATACATTCTCCTGCTCTGTCAGGGGTAGGTGGCAGCTGAGGAGTAATGCCTTTCGATGGGGACTGTCTCGATAGTCTTGTGAATGCAAAAAATTCTGCAGTCTGGTACTGCACGTTGATTTTTTGCTTGTAAGAAAACCCCTTTTAACCAGTACAGTGGCTGGTAAAATAGGGTGGTAGTGCCACATCTACTAAAAATTTGGTACTAGCGTGGTCATCTTTGGGGTCACATTTCTTCATTAGGTGGTGTATGGTGTCCGTGCTTTATCTATACACTTTTGTTTGCCTGCGGGTTATAATATGTACTCTCGATTTGTGCTAGTGGTTGAGTTATTTTGTAAGGGGCATCTAACCTAATATTTTATCGTTATAATAAGCATGTAATATCGGAACATTAATTTTAATTGTAATACAATGTGTACTTATTCTACAAGTGTCTGTCCCAAATAAATGAAAAGATATAATTAGACAATATTTAATAAAATAGGAGGTCATCGTGTAGTAACTTTTGATGTAGATACTGTAACAGTTAACTTATCACTTGCAATTTTTTCTCCCAATCCCACATTTATTAAACATCCTATCTGACATAAGCCATCTCATTCTAATAATAGGACTTGAAAGACAATTAAATTAACTTACAAAGAGGTTTAAACCTCCTGACAGGCCTATAGTCTCCTGAAAACTCACTTTTTGATCCACATTTTTAAATGAATAATGGCACCACATATTGCTATGTGCACGCCAATTCTATTACCGTAGAACATAACCCTGTGTTACTATATAAAGGTCCGTAAAATTTTCAGATAGTATGGGGTCTGTTCTATCACATTATTTAATTCCCTTAGGACACAGGGGTATATACTATCTAGACCTGATGATTTGTCTATTTTAATTTTGTATGGCAGAGCTGCACTTCTTCCTAGGTTACACAGTAGATATTTAAGGTAGAGTTTACCTCATCTCTCTAACAGAAGTGTAATTTTTTGCTCTGTGTAAGTACATGTGAAAGACAACATAGATTTAATAAAATAGTTTTTTCCTGCAATCCCCTGTGACGGTACGTGTGGGTTCCGCTGGACCACCGCAAGCACGGTGATGGCGGTAGCTTAAGCCATCGCCAGGGAAAACGACAGTACAGGCTTGTCTAAGTAGAGAACCAACCGGTTTTCACCAGAGCCCGCCCGCAAAGCGGTTGGACTTGCTGCCGGCACCTGAGAGCTTTCCAGGTCGTTACCACTGACGTGACTTCGCTTGCCCGTGGCAGGCCGCTGAGGTACTGGCCGTCGGGTTTGAACGGATCGTTATCTCAAAATGGATGTGACTATGTCAGGAACATGGCATGATGGTCAGGGCTGGCAAGGGAGGAGTTTGGCTGTGGTCTCGTGTCGGCACGATGTGCGCAGGCACAGACGTGTCACAGGGAGGCGGCGCAAACTGAGCAAGGTACTAGGAAACACGATAGCGGATACGGGAAACCTGGTACATCGGATAAGCAATATGGACAATAGTGGACACTCCCAAATACTCTCACAAGATAGGCACTACCAAACAATCTGGCAACAGGTGCCGGGTAGGGCAGGTAACTACATTTTATTGGGACCAGCGCATCACGGCTATTAAGCAAACTTACCGGGGGGACACAGGCCCTTTAAATTTTTAAACCCAGCCGCTCGCCGCAGCGCTCCAGGGTGGCTTTCTTTGAAATGCGCGCGCAAATCCGCGCACGACGCGGGACCGGGGACAGACAGTGAGAGGCGCGTTCATACGTGATGCCAATGGGTGGCCAGGTAAGTGAAGCCGAAGCACCAGTAGCCCCCACACCGGGGACAGCGAGGGTGGCCGCGGGTGAGCAATGCCCGCCGCCGCCGAGCACCTGACCTGGCAGGCAGGGAAGTGGTGAAGGCTGGCGCCAGGGGCAGCGGCACACCCGAGGGCCCTCCCTATGATACAGTACCCCCCCCCCCCCTGAGGTCTCCCCCTCTTCTTTTTGATCCTAGCCAAGGAGATCTGGGGACAGATTGCCTTCGGCTCCACAACGAACGCTTCATCAGGCCCGAAATCCCTTCCAGTTGATGACGATAGAACGCCTTCACCCCTACTGTATTCTGTGCCAGTCACTCCTTGACTCAAAGATGTTCATCCGTTTCGCGCCACAGGAGACGGACCCATCGAAGCTCACTGCAAGACAGATTTCTAACGGAGACGACAGAAGCGTTTTCAGCACCACATGGCGTTGAGTGGAGCCTGAGAGCATGGAAAGGCGTTCGGGGAAAACGAAGTTGTGGGACAGCGAGGTGTCAACTGATAGCGTGAAGCAGAGAATATGGTAGCCCACCTTTGAGGACCGGGGGTTAGTGACGACCCATAGTGTACACACAAAATGGCCACACACAAATACATTTAGTGGACAAACTTTGATTGTGGGTACATTGAACTCGGCAATATATGGTATTTGGCGTATGTAAGCTCCACACCCTTGTATACCTTGGCCTTAATGTACAGAGAGGACGCGTCACTACCCTTTTGGTACCTATCGTGTCCACTGAACCTTCAGTAAACGTCGAGGGAAGCACCTGATGCAGGGACTGACGACCTCGAAGTGTGACTGCCAGAGGACCGTGATCTTCATGTCTCGTCCTTTGGGCATCCAACAGGCCTCTAGCTGGAGGGAACGTGACACGAAGCGGCTAGGGGGAGGCGAGTGTGGGCGGGGATGTAACCCAAACACAAATAAAAAAAGTGGGGGGGGGCTTGTAGCAGATAGACTCGAGATCTAGGGAATATTGTCAGAGGAGATTTCGCCCACCCCAACGGGATGAAAGGTCCAGACAATTCATCTTGTCCGGGCTGGCAGACACTAAAATGTCGCAGCAGATAAGCGACCTAAGATTTGGTTGACCCTCTCCACCTGCCGTTGGTCTGTGAGGGGTGTGTACGATCAAGACGGTGAAAAGTTCCACAGCACTGTGGGACCCGTACTGATTACACTGAAGCCCGCGTTCAGAACTTGAGACACAAACGGGACTCCCCTATCAGAGGTGATAGTGCTCGGACGGTAGACGGGTGGTCCCGAGCACCATGATAACCGAAAGATATGGTGGAGAAGAGCGGGCTTAGTGACGGTGGACCCGAGGGGTCGATACCCCCACGGGCGACAAGGGGACAAAAAATGAGCCATCTTGGCAAAACCTGTCAAACCGACCACCCCCACATAACAATGACCGTTGTTTCGGAATGTGGCCGTGGCACGGTCAGTGGTCAAAGTCCTAGCAATATGGTGGCCAACGGCTTCTCATAGGGCGCAAACAGGCGATTGAGGCGAGGCTGAAGCCGAACCCAAGCGGGTCTGAGGCCATGATCATTCGGGGACCCATTGCTTCGACTCTACAGAGCTAAAAAGATGCACAGGCAAGAGACAACCTGGCTCATCATCAAAGTCGACCTCCGAACGTCTTGCACAAGGTTGAAGGACTTGGGACCACTAGTAGTTATGTACTCGGATGATGAATTTTTACGGATGCTTGTGAATCCCAGAGATGGCCCCGCAAGTTTGGGACGTGTATGTCCCCACATTCGCATAGGATTTACTGAGTAGCAATGCAGCTGCTACCCGCGGACCGCTAGGTTCTCCCGAGACAACAGTCTATTTGCCCTTGCCTCCAACCCAGCCGGTCAAAACGGTACTGTTAGAAGGTTCCACAGTTGAGCAGCAAGCCTGAAGAAAAGCCGTTACAGGAGGAACATAATGTGATGCTGTGGAGGGGAACGGCTGACAAGCATACCGTTAATCAGGAGGATCTGGCGAGTTTCTCAACCACGACAGGTAGCAACGTAGTGATTCGATCGAGAGCTCTGCCTACCGGACGTTTTTTTGCAGCTAATCTTGCGTGGTATGGTTGTTGTAGGCTTAGACATGTTGTATTCAGCAGTCAGTAGAAGACGTAAAGAATAATGCGATCCCACCAATGCGGGGCTCTTGTCGCGCGGATTTAAACGCTGGGCTGATTGCTGATTAGTGAGGTTTTGTGATCCCGTTGTATATTTCGATTTGCGGGTTGAGTGCACCATTACTGCATAGGGTGATAGAAATGGGGGTCGAAGGGGACTAATTTTAATATTATGCAGCTTGCGTGGGCCCACGGAGTCACCTTGGGATGTTGTTTTGTAGTTCGCGCTCAGTGGGCTCGTGTGAAAAAAAAAAAGGGTCTTGGAGAAGAACCCACAGTTCGCAACTTTCCCGGTAGGCTGGTGGAGGTTCTTATGAATAGAAGAACAGCACAACTGGCTACCAAATGTTAGGGATGTTAGGCTGCGTGTTCTTAAGAACAAACTATCACGGTAATGCGCTTGGATTCCGGGTTTGCCGTCAGCGTCGGACCCGAGAGGAACAGGACGCAAGAGAGGTCAAGGGACTGCGGTTTTTTCAGGACGTGTCACCATACTATGCGTTTTGAATGCCTCTTGAGGCATCGGGCACCGGCCAGGATTTGGGGTGTTCGGCACCCTTCTTGGCTGAGGGCAAACCAGGGTGCCACCAGGATGAGAACTGAGGAATAAATTGCTCCTATTAATAGTTGGCAAAGCCTACAAAACGTTGAATGGCCAGAAGGCCTACTGGACGAGGCCATTGCAGGGGGAAACAGCCTGAGAGACTCGGTGGGGTCCATCTGAGCCCTTGATCTGTAACACGATGTGACACCTAAAAAGGGCAATGTAAGTGAGGTACGTTTCTTCAAAACAGAACAACTTCTCCAGCTTGGCATATAATTTGGGTGACATCGGAGGCGTTCACCTGATGCACCTGGCGGAACGTCACGCTGTTGGTGCGTATGGGTCTACCAGGTCTGGAGAATGTAGATCGAGAATCTGTCCATCCCAGATAGATCCAATAATCACCAAACGTAGAAAAAGGTCCCGGAAGATCTCACTGTTCACAAAGTTTGTGGGATAATACAGCCGGTGAGCTGTGTACAGTGACCATAAGTGGGCATGACCGAAGATACTAGATAATGGCCATCACGGGTGTTATATGGCTTGTTTTCCACTCGTCACCCTCTCGTATGCGAATCAGATTGTAAAGCTCCACGCGGAAGATCCAATTTAGAAATGTTTTTTGCGCAACGGGAAGGCAGGTCAAAAACAGCTCGGCAGATCAAATGGCTAGGGTGCATTCTAGGGTACCCGATTCTTGACTGTTATATTTGTTCAGGCCCTACGGTAATCGATACAGGGCGAACGGGTCCCATCTTTACTTCAGCGACGAAGAAGAATCGGGTCCGCAGGTGAATGATGAAGATCACTTACGTTAATGAAGCCCAGCCCCCCCCCCACCATTGCGATAGCGTTCTCCCACGGATATAGATCGGTCAATAGCCTTTGTCTCGGTACGTCGTGAAATCGGGAGGTTTAGTAAACTCTGCCTCCGAGTGGAGGAACGTAGTCCAGGCCTGATGCAGTATCAATAGGCCAATCGCAAAGGGACTGATGCGGGAGGCAATAGATTTCGGTCCTGTTTCGTCGGATCGCGAAAACTATCAGACAATAGTCACTCGGTGTAAGGAGCAGGCAGACCCCGTGGCAGAGACTTCGGTTAGGTTTTGGTATCAGGCAATCTGATGGAGCGGGCGGACTGCCCGAAGGCATCGTGAGTTGTGACAGGCCCGGACCCCAACGAAGAATCTCGCTGTGTTCCAATTTCAGGGTCGGGAGCATGCTCTTTGCATCCAGGGTCGTATGGATCCCATAGGAGGATCTAAGCAAATGGGAACGAGGACAAAGTACGAAGAGTATAGAACTTCATAGATTTCCTGATGTAACGCAAACAATCTGAAAGTATGAGGGGCGCCCATTAGGCAGTGCAGAAGAAAACCGAATTGGCTATGCCTTGAGGCATGCGTACAATGAGGCAGGACTCACGATCTAGGGTTTCTGCTGGGAACTCTGGTCACTGGAGCCTTTTGAGGTTACTGACGACACCAGTGCATGGCTAATGAAACAGTTACGGCGGACCCCGAATCAAGAAGGCGGTGGTCTGGATAGGTGCTTGTGTCGTAGGAAGAGTAGGTTCCGCCAAAGACTCCGAAATAGGAGGTCAGACGGGGTACGGAGATGGCCGCTACTGCACCCATAGGGTTGCTGTTCTCCTACGAGCCATATAGGTGCGGAAGTTCTCCCGGAAAGCGCACCGGACTTAGTCTGACTATAAATGAAGTGACCGGAGAACCGTCAGCAGTAAAAGTAGATAGATGCACAACTGCCTAGAGAAGTCGCTAGACCGACGTTCCTCCTGGAGGCCGGTCAGTTGTGCCCTTATCTCCACCGCCATGGTTCCAGTCTCATGAACCAGTTGGCGGAGGAGTGCTGAGGGCGTTGGAAGCAGAGCTAAGCGAGCGGTAGCCCACAGGGCGTGAGGTCGGGTGGACTCGCTGTTGGAGTCGGGAAGATCCTGTTGTCTCTCGAAGAGAACGCCGGATATCGATCCGGTTAGTGTAGAACCAAAATACACGAATCAGTTTTCGTCCAAGGGGTAGGCAGGTCGCGTACACGCGGAGCTCGGTCCTTAATGCGATGCCCCGAAAGGCCTTGACCAGAGAACTTGTAGCCACCCCGAAGCCTCGTTGTTCCAGGCTGTAGAGTTTCCCGAGCGGTAGAGTGCGGAACTGGCACAGAAGTAGTTGTCCCCACAGTGCGAGTCGCCCTGTCACGGTAGGCGGAAGCAGTGCAGCTGGGTAGGCAGCTGGCAGGAGGTGCGACCGTGTGTTCCTCAAAAGCGGTACGGGAAGAACCCACAGGAGGAAGGCTTGCTAAGTTTAGCCTATGGTCTCCTAGCGGGGTATCCTCGGTGCCACGGAATGGAAGTGGCCCAGGCCAGAGCTTCGCCAGTTGGAGGCTATCTAATGTAAAGGCGACTTTTAGCCCGCTTGTGGGGAAATCTGATGTCCCAGCATCTCGATGTGTATAGAACGCACTGGACGTGATGAACCTCTGCACTTCTTGGGGTCTCCATATAGAGAACGCAGCGTTTCGCAACCAGGCCGGAACACGTGGTTGAGACGGAACAGAGATTGGCAGAGATTATTTGGGGGCACCTCGAGGTGCCAGAGCAGGTGGGGGATACGACCTAGAGGACTGCAGGAGAACTGCCGTTGCAGGTGGGGGACGGCACGCACCGCGTCGGCATGCGCGGAGTAGGGAAGCCGCCCAAGGTTTCATGCATAATGGCTGCACTGAGTGAGTCGATGCGCATGACTCTGTACCTGATGGCAGACGGACACTATGTACCCATCGTAAGTCGCAGAGTGTTCGGGCTGATCCTAGGAGGTACCCTGGCGGTATCCCAAAGGCCAGATTGTAATGTGACGGATCTACGGTGGATCCGCTTTCGAGACCACACGAAAGGCTGTTAGGTGGGTAGTTAAGTCACGCCAGGGGAACGGCAGTCATAAGTAGAACACGGTTTTCACCAGATGCCCGCCGCAAAGCGGGCATGGACTTGCTGCGGCTGTCGAGGCTGATTAACAGGTCGTTAACCCTGACGTGACTTGCTTCGCGGTGGCGGCCGGGGAGTACTGCGTCGGTTCTGGATCGAATCAAAGGCGTAGTCAGGGAACAGGCACAGAAGGTTAGTCAGTGGCAAGGCGCGCTCAGAGGTGTGTGGTCAGTGGCAGTCGCAGTTCCTTACGGTTCAGGGCAGGCGGCAACGGCAATACAGGCAGGTCAGGGATACGTAGCGGAACGGACTGGTACACGGAATAAGCCTCATATCGGGACACTAGGACTCTCCAAACTCTACAATGCACACAAACATCTAGGCAACAGAGAGCTGCCGGAGGGCGGAGTACATCTATATCGAGGACACAGGACGCCCACGGAAATAAGCCATTACCGGGGACACTGCCCTTTAAATTTAAAATACAAGACCAGATCATCCGCTGTGCGCGCTAGGGGCCCGGACACTATTGCGCGCCCGCCATCGCTCACGACGGAACGGGACAGACAGCGAGCGACCGTTTCACGCACTGTTGCGGTGGGCCAGGTAAGCGAGCCGGCGTGGCGGACTGGGGTAGGGTGGGCAGCGGGGTGACCAAATGCCCGCGCGGCGGCCATGGCAGGCCAGAGGAACGCCGGCCCGCTCCCAGGGGCAGAGGCTTACCCGCCGGCCGACCATGACAATCCCCCATTTACAATAACTCTCTCTTTATTTTTCAAAGGACCAACATTTCAGTTAGAATCTTGTTACTATTTATATGGTCATAAATGAGGTAAACGCTGCTCACAAATTTGAATTGCTTCTCGCACCTGTTTCACTGATGAGTCAATATCCACAGTCGCTTGCCACACGGTTCCTAGGCTCCTAGCTTCAAGCCCAACATATTGATACTATGCATGAAAAATAATTAGGGACCAGCAGATTATGCTGTGGTAAAATAATGCTTTTATTCTTAATCAGTAAAATATACAGGGGCGGGTTACCTATGGGTGCTAAAAGCTTATGCACCTTCTATGGCCTAATTTGCTAATAGCTAATGGTTAACGTCGTGCTCCTGGTCTCTTTTTCAGGTGGAAATAAGTGAGAAGTGCGCGGACAATTGGAGGTGTGAGGCGTTTGGGATATACTTCTTACGCTTAAATTGTTTGGAGGTCCGCGACTATGTGGCGCCACTACCAATATTATTTTTCCTATGTTAACAACAATGAAGTGAATCTGCGATTACAAATTTAAACAGATTTGCAGAAGGAAAGTTATTTATTTTTAGAAGTAGAAATTTAAGGGAAAGGAGGATTATCAAGGTTGTATCCCAGACATTATCAGAAAGAAAAACCAAATTAGTCGGGGAACACCAATTCTGCACGTGAATGCGGAGAGTTGACACACTTCTAAACATGCATGCAATAATATGCTGAGACCCTATAGTATCAATCAATATGAAATTTTCTTTTTACTTCATATTATATCACAGCCATAATATTTCAGTTTCAGGCTTTTGTTTTGATAAAAAGAGTCTACATCAGTAACAATCGTGAGTGTCTCAAAAAACAAACGTATGCACGTATGCAACGTTTCGACCGGGAAACTACGCCCAACTCTTCTCAAGCAACTGCGCGTGAAGTATAGCTTCCTTCCTCTATATACTTATCGGACTTTTAACCAATAGAGTGCTATATCTATTTTTTATAAAACACTTTAAAATTCAGCTCCTCGTTGAGTAACGGTAGGACATGCTGGTGTCAAAGAGGTCACTTTCCATACGGTATCCCTTTTCAGCACATTTGCATTATTCACTGCTTCTGATTCATTTGCCTAATCACCTCGAGTAAACACCACCTGAGATCTTGATTACATTGTGGCGATGTTCATAATAGTGTCTAGCCACTGAATTCTCACCAAAGCTTTTTCAAGGTATCCCTCATCCTTTTCTTTTTTATTTTTGTATGTTCTAATCGCTGATTTGTGTTCATTAATGGTGCCCTAATGTTCCCTTGCAGTTTGGCCCTTGTATATTTGTCATCAGGGGCATTTAACATTAAATCCACTGCTTTTGATTCACATGTGAAATAACCCCTTATGGGAATTACTGTATCCTATTCATTGGATGATTAATCTCAGTTCTCTTTGTTGATGAATGTAACAATTGGAACAGTTCAAGCCATGGAACATGGGTTCCCTTCTTTCGAGGGGGTAGCACATTCTGTGTCAGCCCCTTTTGTTTTTAAATCAGACGTAATTAACGTATCACCAAGTGTTACGGGCCCGTAACCCTTAAAATTGATCCTTGGAGTTTGAGAAAACAATTGACCAACTTTTCATCGTTTTGTAAAAAATGTTCCAATTCTTCCACACACATCTTGATGAGTTTTGCATGCATGGGGGTTTAATATTTAAGATATAAAAAGCATCCTATCCTCTTGTTTACTTATTCACTTCTTTCTTTTTTTGTAATTCACCTCATGGAATCTCAATACCTCCTTACCCTCATCCTTTTCTAGTTCTATTTCATAATTACCTCTTTAGTGAATTTTTTGATTAGTTTATTCATAGCTACGACATCAAATCATCTGTCCGAGCAATTCGTCTTAGCCCTGACGAATTGACCTTTGGAATACCTCGCTAAAAATTTGTGGAGCATGAAAAACTAGTTTATGGAGAAATTATTGCCGTTCAACTTTTTTAATGTGATACTACTAGTTGTAAAACTACTCGTGATTTTTGTGTATCATCCAAGTCAAGGTTATTGTATGTATGAATTACTCTTTTCCACATCGGGTACTGGTTGAGTGGTACTTGTGAATTCAAAAATTTGGCAAGAAAAACTTGTCAAGTTGAGGGATTCTGCTGCCACCCACAATAAAATAAACAAGCTCCACATTATACATACCATTACACGATTGTACTGACGAGAAATCAGAAGCATTTTACATATTGATTTTCATCAGACTACATCATTTACAAGATTGATACGCTGGCGCGCTGGTCGGCGACCCCATCGATACTCCTTGTTGTTGCATGACAGGAATATGGGATCAAACCTAAAAATTTTTTGTTTAAAAATTATTTCCAAGTAATAGTCATAAGGAATCCTCTAAGTGTTGTTATTATGTATGATCTTACTGTTCTTAAAATGGCTCACGGATTGCTTTCATGCCCTGTTCTCAATGGGATGTTAGTATAAAGAGACTTAATGGTCCTATGGTAACAAAAAAGTTAACTTGGGTAGCATCTTATCATTTCAAGTGTCCCTAGGAACTGGCCTGTATCTCTAAAGACAATGAGAATATCCGGTTGACTGTTTTTGACAAAAAAAACTATCTTATGAAAATCGCAAAGCGGTTCCCATGATAGAATTTAATTCCGGAACGGGTTATGTCTTAGGGCGGTGATGTCTAGGTTTTGTGTACTTTGGGGACTAAAATACAGAATAGGTGTGCGGGTGATTCTTTTAACGAGCGTACTTTATCTTATTGATTCAGAAATGAATATTAAGTTGGACCGCCCTTCGTCTAGTGCGTCTGGATCCTGTATTAATTGCTGGATCTCATTAGTCGGATCTCTGTCTAAGGGGTGAGATATTTACATTGATATCTTGCCAATTGTGAATTATTGCCTCATCTATATAATGTTTACGAGTCATTTTAACACGGGTGGCCCCCTTTGTCTGCTTTTTTTAAAAAAAATCAGGCGCATCATCTTTTTTTTCAATTCTTTTAAGGCTATTTTTCTTTTTGTTCGTTCTATATTTATCATATATATATTCCTCCTTGTTTTCCGGCACTTATGAACTATCCCGTAAGTACTTCCTTTTTAACCCTGTCTGCTCAAAATACTTCTAAACGCCAATTACCATCTAATTTCTGGATCAACAATCACTTTTTCCCTCCTTAATTTTCTAGGAATTAGACCTACCCTCATTTCTTCCTCAATCCTCATAGTTGAAAAATGATTTTTAATCTTGCGTTTCCTTTACAAAATTTTTTAAAAAAATGTCCACCTGAAAATCAAACTGGGTTGATGTGAGGAAAACGAGAGAACATATTATGGTATGGCATCTGGTGTGTTTGAATGTTATTTAGGGAGAATCGTTGTCTGTGCGTGGGGTCTTGGGTGTAATTTGTGGCAAGGGGTGGGAGGGAGGAGGGGCTAACAAAAGAAATGTAGGGTACATAGGGGAGGGCGGGAGTGTGAGAGTGGGAAGAATACAATCGGGATAATACGGGAGTCGGAGCGAGGAAGGGTAGGTGGGAAGCAGTTATTTGAAAGGGGAGGGCATAATGGGGTGGGGTTGAATTCCCCAGTTGTGTTATTATAGTTATAGTGTTTAGTATAAGTGTGGGCCCAAAAAATGCAAGGAACATTAGGCTACGCATTAATAACACAAATCAAGCGATTGGAACATACAAAAAGAAAATAAGAAAAGGAAACAAGAGCGGTACCTTGAAAAGCTTTGGTCGAGGAAATTCGATATTGTGGCGAGACAACTTTTTTGAACATCGCACACAATGTATCAGATCTCAGGTGGTGTCGTCACTCGAGCCGGGCGATTAAGGAAAATGAATCAGAAAAGCACGTGAAATTGCAATTGCTGCTTGAAAAGGAATATTGATGTATTGGGATAGTGGGCACCCTTGACTCCAGGAAGTCACATAACGGACTCAACGAGGAGCTGAATTTTAAAGTGTTTTTTCAAATAGATATAGCACTCTATTGGTTTAAAATGACCAAGAATATGTATATATGGAAGGATGCTCTTTCGTTTCGAGCTCATGCATGGAGTAAGGGGGCGGACATGTTCCCTCGCAAACGTCTGCTTAAGGTGGCAGCGTCCCATACTCGGTTCCGGTTGTCTAAAAGCTTACTCCGATCTAACTGGACGCCGCAGAGCGCCGTTAAGGTTATTTACCTACGTTTTTTAGTTCGAGACACACTCACGATTGTCTACTGTTGTAACACTTTTTTCAAAACAAAGCCCTGAAAATGAGAATAGTATGGCGGTGATATATCTGAAATAAAAGCAGAAGATTTTCTCACAGTGATTGATACTATTGGGGTTCAGCATATTAAATTGCATGCATGCTTTGGACTCTAAGGGGAAAACTAGGGAGCACTTCCCAATTTTATGTCCCATACTTGTGTCGTCCACTTTTATAACTCGACCTATGAGTATTTTTTGGTTATACTGGGGACTGTTCTCCCTATACCGCTTGAAGTGAATAGACTGAAATACAAGAATGTCTTTTGTGAGTTAGCCTAAAATTAATGACAACCGGTGCCGACATGTTTTCTTTCCCTCTGATTCTGTCACGCACAGAGCTTTTGAAACAATTCAGCAATCAGGTCTTGTTTGGCGACCAAATGGTGTAGGTAGAGGGGCGAAAAGGGCGGTTAACTACCCGATAAACGTCCTTGAAAAGGCTGCAATAATAGGGAAAGAATTATTACATGGATTGCAACAACTTTAAAGGTTGTCTGGTTTTTTATAAGAGAATCCCCAGAGGGGGTTTAAGATATCATCTTCAACCAGTTTTTTCTAACATGACTGTCATACATGTACTATAGATCGCTCGGTTGGGCGTAGTATTTGGTGTGTCATAACTATAGGTTTTGATGGTGCTTACTAGGGGCTTCATGCAGTAACTGATGGAGCTTCTGGTTTGGTGCAAAACAAAGAGGTTAATACAATAGACGCGAAGAATTCAAGAAGCAAGGTTCCGCTGGAAAACTAATTTAAAACATCTCAACAAGAAATACAAATAAATACGGATAAGTTAAAAATCCAACAGATGCAGAGAAACTAAAGAAGTATCGAACGCAATTCATGAAGGCTAATTACATGCACGTGTCCCTACACATGGGAAGAGATGAACGCTCTGAAATGCACCAAAAGAACACTCAGGACATCTAGACATCAGAGACAAGCAGCTCTGATAACGCATCTATGTTGATAATATGAACATTGAGATCTAACACTAAAATAAATTGGTGTGAAGAAAAGGAATTTTTAGAGGACTCTACGTCCCCTGGAACGCGTAGTAGCTGTTACGGCCGCAGCCACGCTCCACAAGGAGACCCCGCAGCCCCCCGCCACGGATCGGTTGCAGTGGTGGAGAGTATAAAAAGCGTTTTCGGAAAAAAAAAGAAAAGTGCAAGTTGGGACGCGAAGGCCGAAGAAGAATGAAAGGGGAAGACATAAAATGACTATTGGTTCAACATTTCAGTCAAGGATACTGTCTTCAGCTCATTGTTCTGTAATCAAAATAGGACCCTAAATTTTGGTCCAGTTTTCCTCTCTATCCACGTTTGTTGTTCTGGTGGACTTTTTTATATTTTGTTCAATGGGAACGCATAAAAGATTTATTATATTTTTGTTGCACTTAAGGAGGCGTGTGTGGGGGATATAAACAAGGTGGGTCAGTCATATAGTCCTAGAACCTACTTTAAGTGGGTATAAAGTGCGTATTTTGACTACAGGGATTTTAGTTGTGTTGGAGTGTGGCGGCTGGGGATGGAGGGAAGTATTACTGGATAGGTTTAGGGGATATTTAGAACCAGAATGTATGCGGATGCCCCCATACTTCAACTAAGGCTCATGGCGCCCGGAGAACGTAACCTCTTTCCCACTCCTTCGTATGATTGTAAGAACCTAGCGCGGTAGGGTCCTCTCTCTCACACCTTCTGTCGTGCCTAATTGTCCATTGTTTATCATTTATATCTTTGTACTCGTAATTGACTTATGTTTGTATGTAACCCCTCGATTGTAAGCGACCTGGAGCATCCAATGCGCGCTTTTAAAAATAATTTAATTAATAATAATAATTAATTATAATAATAAAAAGTATTTGAGCAGACAGTTAAAAAGGACAAGCCCAGTAATTACTGGATGGTCATCGTGCAAAATATATTTAGGAGGACTATAGATTATGATTAATTTAACAAAAAAGAAAAAAAATCAGCCCCTTAAAACGAATTGAAAAACGTCTGATGCGGTTAGATTTTCAAAAAAACAGGAACACACAGGGCAAAGGGGCCACCGTCGTGTTAATGATTCGTAAACAGCTATATAGTTGAGGCTTATTCACAATTGGCAAGATAGCCACATGTTATCTCACCCTTGTACAGTGATCCCGACTAAGGAAGATCCTACAATTAATATAGGCAATTAGTCGAGGCGTACAACCTTAATATAATTTATGAACAAATAAAAATGACGCTCGTTTAAAGGTATATCTCCACTCCGAACCAACCGATTCTGTATTTAGTCCCAAAGTACAACAAATTCCTTGACAACACCGCCAGGAAGACTTATCGTCTACGGCATGAATTACCTATCATGGTAACCCGCATTGCGATTTTCATAGTTTTGTTTTTTGCACATATATTTCTCAGTTATTCTACCCGATATTCTCATTGTCTTACGAGATACAGGCCAGTTCCTCTAGGGTCACCTTGAAAATAATAGCTGTACCCAAGTTACCCTTTTTTGGTTAACTTCAGACATTAAGGTCCCTCTTTATACAAACATCCCAGTGGAACAGGACATGAAAGCAATCCGTGAGGCTTTACAGGAAGATCATACACTAAGTAACACACCTATAGGATTCCTCATGACGATACTGGAAATAATTTTAACAAAAAAATTTTTTAGGTTTGGATCCCAATTGTACTCCCCCCCCCCCCCCCCCCCTCGCCCAAACAAACAAGGCATCACCCCTTTGATGGGGTCGCCGGACAGCGCCAGGCGTAGACTAATCTGTATATGATTAAGCTACGAACTCAATATGTATAATGTTCTGAAGTTCTCTCAGTACATCAGTGAAATGGATGGAGATCAATTGTGAGATGATGTTATGTTATTGTAGGGGTGCGCACAGAAGCCAACTGACATTGTTTTTGAATTTTGAATTCACAAGTACCACTCATCGTTTCACGATGGAAAAGAAGTATTCATAGCATACAATAACCTTGACGTGGAGATACACAAACAATCACCCGAGAGTTTTACAACTAAGTTGTTCCACATAAAAAACGTTGGAACGTAATATTGTTCTCCATAAAACTCGACGTTTTCATGCTCCACAGTTTTTAGATGGTATATTCCTAAGGGGTCAATTCGTCAGGGCTAGACGACATTTGCTTAACAGATGATTTGTTATGTCGTTTGTAGCCTATGAATAAACTAATCAAAAAATTCACTGAAGAGTTATGGATGAAATAGAACTAAAAAGGATCGGGTAAGGAGGTGATGGAGATACAAGAGGTGATTACTAAAGAAAGAAGTGAATAAGAAACAAGAGGATAGGATGCTTGTTTATATCTAAAATATGAACCATTCATGCTAACTCATCAAGATGTGTGTTGAAGGATTGGAACATTTTACAAAACGATGAAAAAAAGTTGTGGTCAATTTTTTTCTCAAACTTCCAGGTCATTTTTAAGTAGGCCGTAAGTTGGTTGATACGTTAATGTCGTCTGAATTTTAAAAACAAAAGGGCTGACACAGAATGTGCTACACCCGCGAAAGAAGGGAACCTTTCCATGCTTGAACTGTTCCAATTGTTCATCCATCATCAAAGGATCTGAGATTAATCATCCAATGAAAGGTTACAGTATTTCCATAAGGTTTTTTTTCACATGTGAATCAAAATCAGTGATTTACATGTTGAAATGACACTGTTGACTAATATACGTGGGCCAAACTGCAAGGAACATCAGGCTACGCATTAATGAACACAAATCAGCGATTAGAACATACAAAAATAAAAAAGACAAGGAAGAGGGTACCTTGAAAAGCTTTGGTGAGAATTCAGTGGCGAGACACTTTTTTGAACATCGCCACAATGTATCAGATCTCAGGTGGTGTGTACTCGAGGGGATTAAGGCAAATGAATCAGAAGCAGTGAAGTTGCAATTGCTGAAAAGGGAGACGTATTGGATAGTGACCCTTGACTCCAGAAGTCCTAACGGACTCAACGAGGAGCTGAATTTTAAAGTGTTTTTAAAATAGATATAGCACTCTATTGGTTAAATGCCGATAAGTATATAAGGAAGGAAGCTATACTCAACGCGCATGCTTGAGAAAGGGGGCGGAGTTCCCTAGAAACGTTGCATACGTGCAGCGTTCGGTCCGGTTGTCTAAAGCTACTCCGATCTAACTGGACGCCGCAGAGCGCTCGTTAAGGTATTTACCTACGTTTTTTGTGAGACACACTACGATTGTTACTGTTGTAACTCTTTTTCAAAACAAAGCCTGAAAACTGAAATAGTATGGCGGTGATATATATGAAATAAAAGAAAATTTCACAATGATTGATACTATTGGGTCTCAGCATATTATTGCATGCATGCTTATGGACTCTAGGGAAACTAGGGAGCACTTCCCAATTTTGTGACCCATACTTGTGTGTCCACTTTTATACGATATAGCTGTAATATTTGGTATACTGGACTGTTACTCCCTATACCGCTTGAAGTGAAAGACTGAAATACAAGATGTCTTTTGAGGAGTTAGCTAAAATTACTGACAACCAGGCCGACATGTTTTCTTTCTCTGATTCAGAACGTACAGAGGTTTTGAAACAAGTTCAGCAATCAGGTCTTGATTGGGACCAAATGGTTAAGGAGAAAGGGGTTAACTACCCTAAACGTCTTGAAGCTGCAAAAAAGAAAGAAATCTTACATTGCATGCAACAACTTTAACTGAATACATTAAAACTAAGAGAATCCCCAGAGGGTTAAGATCACCACTACAACCGATATCACTACCTGATGACATGAAGTACAAAGAACGCTGGTTTGCGCTAAGTAATAGGTACTCTATGGATTTGATAATCCATAGAGTAATATTTGGTATACATATTTGACACCCTTTACACACGATGAACTCCATACCTTTGGGAGAGTACAATAGGGCACGGAGAGCGTCTACAGAAGACAGTGAATATAACAAACAAGTGAAAATCATAGATAGTAGACTAGAGGAAAGAGGTTATACAAGTAAGCAAATGGATTTAGCCAAGAAAAAGATGCAAAGTAGAACACAAGAAAGTCTTACTGTGAAGGGCAATATGTCAATATATCCCCTGTACCCTCTGTATCTACGGATAAGAATAAATGCTTGATTTTACCACAGAAGAATCGCTGGTTCCAGTATATTTTTCATACTATTTATATGGTCGAAGATCCCTCTTTCTTTACTTTAAATTACTCTATGAAAACATTTATTGGTGTTCTGATCTGGTAAACAGAAGAGTGCACGAAAAGGTAAAAATTTATCACAATACACCAAATATTCCAATGCAAAAAATTAAGCATTTAGTAATTAAGTCTTAAAGATGTAATTTAATCCCTACAACAAAACAAGTTTTAGTCCTAGAAAAATAGTACCTTTATTAATAAATTAATATAAAAAAACAATAAAAATGAGTCACACATAAATAGGCAGAAGATAGATATGTAACAATAACCTCTAGATCAATACCTAACATATATAATAGAATGTATGTAGTTCATACTGATATCATTTTACCCCTTAAGCGCCAGGCCTGAAAAGTACTTAAAGGGTTTTTCTCACTACAAACATCATATCTGTAATGATGGGGACAGTAAAAGTAAGCACTTTTGCAATTGGTTTGTATTACCTAAATCATTTAGTATAGAAGTTATCAGCTAATCTGTGTGTGTCTAGAGCAGGCATCCTCAAACTGCGGCGTTCCAGCTGTCGGGAAACTACAACTCCCATCATGCATTTATATAATCTATAACAGTGAGAATGATGGGAGTTGTAGTTTCCCAACAGCTGGAGGGCCGCAGTTTGAGGATGCCTGGTCTAGAGCTTTTCAGCAGCCTGGGGATGGGCCACGCCTTCATTGCTGTGATTGGCTGCCTGACATTTAGTTCAGCCCTGGTCGGGACATGTCCCTCTTATGGGATATGCCCACCATGCTGTAATTGGCTGTCATGAACTCTCTGTGCTCACTCCCCTCTGAGCTGTGTGAGGCTGCCTCAGCTCCTCTCCCAGTGATAGCTCTCTGTGAAGGATCTGGGCAATTACTCAGTCTCTTTAGCTGCCAGATCCACTCACCCCACCCATATAACACACCCTTACACACTCTGCTCCCCCCACCCAAATAACACAAGTTTATACATTCTGCTCCCCCCACCCATATAATACACCCTTATATATGCTGAAAACCCCACCCACATAACAGCTTTATACACTCTGCTCCCCCCACCCATATAACACACCCTTATGCACTCTGCTCGCCCTCTTTTTTCAGGCAGGTGGTAGAGCAGTTTGCATTTCTCACATTTCTTTCATCATTTCAGGCTGTATTTATAACTGTCTACACCAATACAAGTGTTCTGGTTACAAGGACTGCTTGTGGAGCCTGGAAGGGAGGTGACTGCTCTCCAGGCATGAGAACTGTCCATTGAAGGAGGTCTGCAGAGCTGTGACATTCTCTCCCTTTCACTGCTCACACAGAATGAGGACTTGGGGGGGAGTAGGGACAGGGAGGGGGTGTGATGATGTCATCACTCCTCAGTGAGGGAAAATATGGTTACTGGGAGGAGAGATCTGCCCTTGGATTTGAAACTGTAAGGGTATGATCACAGGGCGTATTGGGGCGCATTCTGTATGTGCCGCAAAACACTGTGTGTTTTAGAAGTACGCACTGTTCAGCACGTACTGCTAAGTACAGGGGTACCGTAAGCGCTGCGAAGAAGTGACTTGTCGATCGTATTGTACGCCGGGGGAGACGGACATAATTCATAGCTCTCCATTACGCCACAATTACGCCATTTGATCATACCCTAAGACAGAGAAGCAGATCAAGTGCCTGCGAAAGCCTCTACTGAGAAAATCTCTTTAATGACCAGCACTTTTTTTTAGTTTTTGCCTCCTTGTGTTTCAACAGTCGTAACTGTTGTAACTGTTTATTTTTTCAATGACACAGTTGTATGAGGCCTCGTTTTATGCGGGAGAAGTTATACTTTTCGGGGGCATAATTTGAGTTCACATATAAATAGAGAAAGAAAACACAAAAACAAAACAAAATAAAAAAATAATTTATTTAAATAAGCACTCCCCAGCACCAGCCCTCTCTGACCATTTTATTTTAGAAATAGATGTAATTCTGGCCTGACATAGTCTAACGAATCCAATAGTATTAAACTCTACCCCCTACACTCCTAAAGTTTATGGCTGTTTCTGATCATCTGGGGGAGTAAGGAATGAAGAACAGGCCAGAGCCACACCACAATCTCCTGGGGGTTGGTCTTCGGTCTCCCTCCAGAAGATTGCGCCTGTAAGCTGTGGCCTTTACCACCGCTCCTTCCCTTGCTGCCTAGTGCAAACACAAAATACAACCTTCACCTAACACTCTATAACCCCATGATCACTGCCTATCACACCATAGGGAGTTTGTACAAAGGTGGGAAGTGATAGGGAGGTACTGGAAAAGTGCAGAGTCTAAGATGTTTATGCGGTTAATTCTGCAGGGATGAGGCATGGCTGGGAGAAGTGTTCATGGCGATCTGGAAGGCATGGAGAAAGGGAATGACTCCCATCAGAGAAGGTGTCACATGTGAGTCACTAACTTTTATTGTACTGTGATCACTTATATGTCTGCACAGCCCATGTACAATTGGTTTCTACCCCCATATGGTCATGTATGGAGGTAATATACAGTCTGCAGAGCCGTTGTACACTGGAATCTACCCCATATGGTCACTGTAAGTCAGGAATATTGGTAGCAGTGTAATGGTTTATATTTAGGTTCAGCATGGCTGTATTATTTAGTCACTATGTGGCGGTGATATGTGGTCATGGTGTTGTGGTATTATTCATTTACTATATGGCAGTGATATGTGGTCATGGTGTAGTAGTATTGTTCAATCACTATGTGATAGGGATATGTGGTCATGGTGTTGAGATATTATTCATTCGGTATGTGGTGGTGATATGAGGCAGTTTTATTCAATCACTATGTGGTAATGATATGTGGTCAGGATGTGGCGGTATTATTCAGTCACTGTGGTCGTGATATGTGGTCATGGTGTGGAGGTATTCAGTTACTATGTGGTGGTGATATGTGGTCATGATGATGTGATATTATTTGATCTTTGAATACTGGTATAATTGATAATATTAGTCTTGGTGTGGTCAGTAACAGTACGATGATATTTGCTCCTTGTATTATGTGGTCACTGTACGAACATTATATAGAGGTATCATCCACAAAACATAGTCTTACAGCTATTTGTTTGGGTTTCTGAATATACAATACTTTACTTTATGTAAATACATATTTATAGATCCCAGTAATGCCGCTGTTGTTTTTGTGCTGGTCTGCTTGAGGTGGCGAGGCATGATTCTGTTAGATAGGGCGTGGTTAGAGGCATATCCTGGTGTAATGTAATTTGCTTGGGTGTGGTCAGAGGCCTGATGTGATGTCATGTGTTTGGGTGGGTCGGCGATGTGGCCTAATGTGTCCCTCTTTACAGTCTCTAAAATTTGGGAGGTATGCAATGACTGCAATCCATATATACAGTCTATATAAATATCCATGCTTATGGTACAGCACTTCAATGTGGGTGTTGAATGTAGTAGGAACCACTGTACACGGAAGCACACAGGTGAGTTGAGTGGTGGCCTGCGCAACATAATGCCAACAAACTGGACCGTATGTCATGGGAAGTCCCGGGAATGTTCCCAGGTGATCAAGGGGGCATTTTAACGTGGTCTGGGGATGTTCCCAAGCAGTTCTGGCCTTCATCTCCTGCCAAGTTATGGACTTATGGTGTAGTGGGGACCAATCTCCGCTACACTGCTGAGTACAGGGCACAATAAAGTGAATTTGGGTGAAACAGTTCCCTTCTCATGCCCTACTTAGTCCAGCCCACATCATGCTATACAGTCCTATACAGATATGGGCGCTGACTATGAGTGTAGTAGGAGCTGCTCTCCGCTACATGGGTGAGTGGGTGTCATGACATAGTTCTCCTCCCAACTCCTACCTCTGGACTGCAGGGGCAAGTGCAGGATTTTCAGAGAGGGGTTTCCAATTTAAGGCCTTATTTACATAATTTTTCCTTTCTCTGTTGCAGTTGAGCTACCATTTACACAGTATCCCTAAAGATATTACGGCAGAACCACAGAAAAACAAAGGTCAGAGAAAATCGGACACAATACAGGACATAGACTGGGAGAAGCTATTAGCAAATAGTGATGTAGAAGCCAAATGGGAGAGCTTTAAATATACTCTGGGGAAATTTATAGCATAATGTATTCCTATGGGTAACAACTATAAAGTGCAACACGCGGCGATATACACGCGCAATTACGCTTACAAATAAGCCGTGTGAATATACCCTTAGCCTTTGAAAATTACAAAGAGCTTAATTAAATTTGTAAAAAAAAGTGATCAAAGCAGCTAAAGTACAAAATGAAAGGCAGTGTCCAAGGACAGCAAGACAAACCCCAAGAAATTCTTTAAGCATATAAATGCCAAAGAGCCAAAGTCAGAGCATGTAGGACCCTTAATTAACAGGAATGGGGAGCTGGTCACTGGGGATCAGGAGAAGGCAGAGGTAATAAATAGGTTCTTCTGCTCTGTATATACTAATGAGGAGAATGCAGCTGATGTGGGCAGGTCCAGTGCAGATGTAGGTGGTGTCAGTACTAATGGGAGCAGTGCTAGAGCTGATGGGGGCAGGCACAGTGTGGATGTAGGTGGTGCCAGTACTGTTAATACATCATCTGATATAATTAATTGGGTCTGTGTAGAAATGGTCCAAGCCAATTTTAAAAAAACTGAATGGGGAACAAGGCCTAGGCCCAATGGCTTACACCCAAGAGTTCTTAAAGAGCTCAGCTCGGTAATCAGTGTGCCCCTGTATATGATATTTAGACATTCTTTGGTGACTGGTATAGTGCCAGGAGACTGGTGCAAGGCAAATGTAGTTCCCATCTTCAAAAAAGGCTCCAGGAAATTATAGACCAGTAAGTTTAACATCTATTGTAGGAAAACTGTTCAAGGGGCTGATAAGGGACTATATACAGGAATATGTGGCTGAATACAATATTATAAGTGATTGCCAGCATGGTTTTACTAAGGACAGAAGTTGCCAGACCAACCTGATCTGTTTTCATGAAGAGGTGAGTAAAAGTGTGGATAGCGGAGCGGCTGTGGATATAGTGTTTTAGACTTTGCACAGGCGTTTGACACTGTCGCTCATAAGCGTTTACTGGGTAAATTAGAATCCATTGGATTAGAAATAACTGTGTAATTGGATTAAAAACTGGCTGCTGGATCGTACTCAGAGAGTGGTGGTAAATGACTCCTACTCGGAGTGGTCCCTGGTTTTGACTGGTGTGCCCCAGGGCTCAGTATTAGGGCTTCTTTTATTCAATGTATTTATTAATGTTATAGTGGAGGGGATTAATAGTACAGTTTCTATTTTTGTAGATGTCACCAAGTTAGGTAGTGTAGTGCAATCAATAGTAGATGCTGCTAAATTGCAAGCAGATCTAGACACACTGAGTGTTTGGCCATCCACTTGTCAAATGAGGTTCAATGTGGATAAATGTAAGGTTCTGCATCTGGGGAGAAATAATCTACAGGCATCATATGTCCTAGAGGGAGAAAAACTGGGAGAATCGCTACTTGAGAAAGATCTGGGAATTCTTGTTGATCATAGACTACAGAACAGCATACAGTGTTAATCAGCTGCCTCTAAGGCAAGCAAGATATTGGCATATTAAAAGAGTCATGGACTCGCGTGACAAGGATGTAATTTTACCGCTGTATACAGTATTGGTGCGGACTCCCTTGGAATATGCTGTTCATTCTGGCTCCATTTTAAATAGAAAAGATGTAATGGAGCTAGAGAGAGTGCAAAGACGAGCAACCAAACTTATAAGGGGAATGGATCTTAGTTATCAGGAGAGGTTAGAAGAATTAAACTTATTTAGTCTTGAGAAAAGACGGCTCTGGAGGACATGATTAATTTATATAAGTATATAAATGGTCCCTACAAAAAGTATGGGGAACAATTATTTAATGTAAAGCCCCCTCAAAAACCAAGGGGACATTCCCTTCGGCTAGAGAAAAAAGGATTCAATCTCCAGAGGAGAAAAGGGATCTTCACTGTGAAAACTGTAAATCTGTGGAATAGCCTGTCTGAGGAGCTGGTCACAGCAGGAATAGTTGCAAGGTTTAAGAAAGGCTTAGATAACTACCTGAAACTAAAGAATATTAATAGGTACGTAGTCATGTAAAATTCTTGATCCTGGCTGGTGGAGGCTCTGGGGCAGATTGGTTCCTGCCTTGTGGGTTTTAGGGCATTCACCAGTGGGGAGGTTGGGCTAGAACTCCTTGTCTCCATCCCTTCACACACATTTTCCCCACCCTTGGTTGAACTTGATGGACACGTGTCTTTTTTCAACTGTACTATGTAACTATGTAACATTTTTTTCTTTTGCTAATTTCCTGCGTAGCTGATATATGAGACATAGTTAGTGGGGCTGGCTGCAAAGCTGGCTTGGGTTTTACAGCCAGCTCTCCACTTTTGTACTTGACAATTTACATGCCTCATATGCCCCACTACTGTGTCACATATAGACTGCTGCACATATTTCATACAAACACTGCTGCTGTAGCCCCCTCACTGAAGTCCATGCTTTTTTCTTCTGTTACCACATACATGCGCCTCCTTCTCCTCTGTGGTGTTATTTAGTGTAGTTACTGTATACTTGTGAAGCCTGTGCTGACACCATATTGACATCATAAAGCTCCTGTCAGTATAGTGCAGACAGGGATGTCTGTAGTTTTGCTGAGATTAATGCAAAATTGTAGCATAATACAGATTAGTGTTTGTACCCCTGCTCTACCCTCCCCCTCTTACTGCCCCCATCCCCCCACTTCTCAACTGTGTCTGCATCCACTGTCATGTCTATCATTCTGAGCCTTAGTGTGTCATGTGGTGATCCAACCACGAAGTGGCAGTATTTCTGCTACAAACTGACCCAGGACCGGCTAAGGCTTTTATAAGATATATGTCTTCTGCGGGGAAGCTGAAGCTTTGGTGTCATTGGGCCTGTCATCAGGACCGGGGGCGTCGCTAGGCAGATTCATTTGGGGCACGAGCCGCAAATAAACTGTCTGTT
>JAODAL010021411.1:0-67133 GCA_025379985.1 Phyllomedusa bahiana | reverse complement strand
TTTTCCAAATGAAATTGGTATTTTCGGAATTTTTTATCACCAAAAATTTATCAATATATAAAAAATTTTTTTTCAAAAACCTTTTTTTTTGCATTGTTAAGTTTTAAAAACTAGAACACAAGATTTATTAACAGAAATGCCCTTTTATTCAAAGAACACAAGAACCAAAAAAAGTATGAATTAGTGGCCCCGGGCCCCCCAAAGTTTTTCCCCTAGATTTTTAAATTATTAGCATGTGGGGGCCACTTGTGCCCACTGGGATCTGTGTGAAGGGGGGGGGGGGCCTTAAAATAAGGGGTTCAAAAAAATGAAATTTTTGTAGCCCCCCCCAAAGTTTTTCTTTAATTTTCCCCCCCATTTTTAAAAATTTTAAAAACAAGAACCCTTATTAAGGTCCCCCTTTTTGCAGGGAGGGGGAAAGTTTGGGAAAATTTTTTTCTAATAAATTTACATAATTCTTGCCTTGTTTTGAACATTTTTATGCCAAGTAATATGAGTAAGAGAAAACAAAGCACAGTTTGTTAAGTAAGAAGTGTTGAGCAAACATTTTACATAACAAGTTTTACCCTTTTTACAACTTTTTTTTGTTAATAAAGTTAAGTTACACTTTTTTTTCTAAAGGAGTTGTCTCATGAAGGCAACCAATGCCCTTTGGGCCCCCCACTTGGGGACCCTCCTTTTTGACCCAAACAAGAATTTTCTCAATAATAGGGCTTAGCTCTGCGGGGGGAAACCTGACCCATAAAAGTTTAAAGGCAATTACTTGGATTTTTACATTTTTCAGTTTACATTTTTTGCTATGGATATTTGAAGGGAATGTGCTGTCAAGAAATGATTTATTGTTTAAATCATGGTTTCATTTTAAAAATTTTTTTTTTTTTTTTTTTGTGTTTTTTCTTAATCTTAATATAAATTAAACTGTTTTTTTAAATTAATTTTGAAATTCACAGCGAAGTATTTTGGCCACTAAGTTTAAACAAATACCTGCCCAGGGTTTTTTATTTATAGGGTTTTTTATGTAGAGGGGGAAGGGACTGGGGTGATAAATAGGGTTATATAAATAGGGGGAAGAAGTTTATCTTTTTATATTAGGGTTATTGTAGGGAAAGATTGAGCTCTTTTATATATAGGGTTATAGGGATAGAGGGGGGGCTGAGCTTTTTTGTTTAAAAGGGTTATTGATAAAGGAAAGAGAAGCGAGCTCTGTGGATATTAGGGTTATATGATAAAGGAGAGGACCCTTAGCTTTTTTCTATATGGGTTTAAATGAAGAGGGAGGAGTTGAGCTCTGTGATAAATAGGGTTTTAAAAATGAAGAAGGGGGGAAAATTTTGGAAAAGCTTTTTTTTGGAAAATTTTAAAGGTTTTAAATGAATTTAAAAGGGGAAAGGGAAAAAAAAAGAAAAACCCCCCCCTTACCCCTCTTTGGATATATAGGGTTAAAAAGGGGATAAAAAAGGAGAGGAGCTAAAAAGGGCCTTTTCTTTAAGTAATTTCATAGGGGGAATTATTTTTTTGGATAAAGGGAAAGGGCCCCCGGGAGCTTTTTAATTAACGTAAATTAAATTGGAGGGGAAAACCCTTTCCCCTCCTTGGTTTGAATTATATAGGGTTTTTTATATAAAGGGAGGAAAAATTTCCCCCAAGGACCCCCTCGGGTTGTTTTTTTTAATTTTAATAAGGGTTTTTTGGAAATGGGAGGGGGAAAAACTAAAACCCCCTTTCGGGAAAAAATATTAAAGGTTATTTTTTATAGAGGGAAAGAGGAAGCCTTGACCTTCTGAAAAATATATTGGGTTATTTGTTTAGAAAAGGTAAGGCTTTGAGGTTCCTTAAAGGGGTAGGTTAAATTTTGGACAGAGGGAAAAAAAGGTTGATTTGATAATAGGTTATTGATAGAGGGGGGGGAAGCTAAACTCGTGATATATGGGGTTTTTATGAAGGGGGAGGGAAAGTTGAGCTCTGTGATTAAAAGGGTTATAGATAGAGGAGGGAAGCTGGAGCCTGGGGAATATGGGGGTTTAAATGAAAGAGGAAGAAGCAAAAATTTTTTATATATAGGGTTTATGATAGGGGGGGGAATGGCTCTTGATATATAAGGTTATGTGACAAGGATAGAAGTAAAAAAAGTCTTAATATAATGTTTTTTAGGGAAGGAAAGGGGCTGACCCCTTTTTTTTTATTTGGGGTTTTATATGATGGGGGAAAGTAAAACGTAGGGGAAAAAAAATCGGGGGGACTCCTTAAAAGGGGTTTTGCCCAGGCGTCCCTTTAAATCTCCTAAGAAGCAATTGAAACAAGCCAGCTGATTGAGAGAAGAGAGGGACCAACCCCCCCAAGAGCACGGAGCCGTGGCAATTTGATTCAGTTTTTGTTTCCCCACGATTAAAATAATTTTAAAACTAAAACCCTAGGGATTCTGTATACAAAAGACAACAGTTTTTCCACAGCATTTTGAAAGCTTTTCCTGTTTCTTGTCATAGAAAAGGGGACAAATCGATAACCCACACTAAAACCCAAGGGATTTTTATACAAAAGACAAAAAATTTTTCCCCGGTGCCTTGAAAGCTTTTCAGCTTCTCATTAGAAAAAGGAAAGTGTGCTCTGCACAACCCCGGCCCAGCACTCTTGTAAACTTGCCCAACCGACAAATAAAGGGTTTTAAAGTAACAAAGGGGGCAGGTAAGGACCTGTACCCTTTTCCCTTTTTTTAATAGTTTTTAGAAAAGTGATTAAAAAACCCTTTTGGAGGATCCCACGTCAAATTACACGGGGGAAAAAACCCCCCTTTAAGAGACAGTATTTTTTAGTTGCTGGGCCTCATTTGTTTTTAAATTATATAAAATGCGGGAAATAAAAAATTTAAAAACAAAATCTGTGTATCCCCCGCATATAAGTTTCTTTAAAAACTACAGAAATTATTTGATTTTTAAAAAAGGGTTTTATTTTGAAGCGACAAAATCAAAACACATGAACTTTTCCCTCCACTTTAACCTTCCAAAACAGATGTGTCGTTCTTTTAATGTGGTAGTATGAGGGGAGGGATCCAGGTAGAGTGAAAAAACTGGGGCCCCAGCTCAGTGATGCATAAAAGCAGTAAGGACAGTAAGGGAGTTCCAGGCTTATTCGGGCTATTTTCGGACTTTTTTTCGCCAAAATACGTCCTGAAATACGTTTCAAAAAATGAAAAAATTAAATTAGCATTGATTCCAATGTAAAACCGCCCCATTCACCAGGGTATTTTCGCAACGTATTTAGGGCGTAAATACGTCCGAAAAAAAGATCGTAAAATTAAGTCCCCCCTCACTTATTGAGGGGTATTTTGCATGTAAATCCCCAAGTAAAGAAAGTGGGAAAGTTTTTTCGGGCTGAAAAACTGCCCATTTCGAAAACTACTTTGAAACGTTTTCGGGACTTGTTATTTGTCGGCGTAAATACGTCGGTAAATATGGACTCCCAGATAATGATAGCGCCGTTGTGAAGGATAGCCTAAAGAAGTAGATCCTGCTTACCCAACCAACAGGAAATAATTGACAGCCTCCCAATATCAGTGTGTGCAGAGCAAACTGTCAATCACTGCATGTGAGCGGGGTCAGCAGGAATTACAGTTTTACGGTTTCACTTTCATAGATTTTCTCTGCTTTTTACTCAGAAATTCAGCATCAAATAATAAAAACCTACACATCCCAGAACTCAGCTTCTCTCCCTCTATCATATCCTGCTCTCACATAAGGAACCATAATCTCCTGATGGGTTTCCTTTAATATTAACCTGGCACTTCCTGTTCTGTACAGATAAATTCTCAGCAGTCTGATTGGTTCCATAGCAGTGACTAACATTTCAGCTCTTCTGTTCCTAGCTGAGCCTGTTAGAGGAACACTGGTGGTGGAGTGGTTTTAACAGTAGAGCACATGAAAACCATTAAAATATTAGCTTTCAACATTTAGGGACAGGTAATTGAAGACTTTTTCCAAATATATTAATCTTTTGATTTTACCTCGGTCGTGAGATAAGAAAGATTTTATCTGTTCTGAATGCACACAGGTTTCTCTGGTTACGTCCGTATATTTTCTTCCTGATCAGACAGAGCACGAAGTGACATCACCATGCACAGAGCTCACTCTTGGAGAAGATTTATTATCTCTAACAAGATTAGATTTTGTTTACAGATAAGCAATTGTTTCCACTCCTCAGAGCATTTGTAGCTTTGTTTACCAAATATTAAACTTCCTGCACTTACGTCTTTGTAATGTCTCAGCTAGTTTAAGAGAAGTTTAATACTCTAACCCCTGCTATAGAACCACCCACAGCCTGACAAGAACAGAGTGGATGAAAAGCTACTTGTGACTGTGAAACAGCATGGTGAGAAAACCTCTGTAAGCATTCACAGACAGAAAATCTATAAGTTTAGCTTGTGCAGTTGCTTTTTATCATAAGGATATGAACTGGTGTTAAGAAACTGCAGCATAGGTTTAGGTCTCATTCACACTTGCACGTTCTGTGTCCACATTCTTTCCAAGTCCGGAGATGCTATTCTTTGGACATGCTCTCCTCCAATATTTTGCCCAGACATATACACATTGCATATTTTTGCATAGGATTGCAGCATTCTCTCCATAACAAAAGACTTTGGGGGACATGTATGGACGGGGCTGCGTCAGAAGTCTGCCTCCTGTACGCCAGTATCAGGCACATTACAGAGCGCAAGCGGCACTTTGTAATGCGCCTGATTTCGGGGAGCATGCGGGAGTTGGGGCGCAATAGAACCGTACGAAGCTATAGATTTATAGCTTTGCTATGGCAATTCTAGGCGCATTGCTGCTGGAACAGGTAGTGCACTTTCAGAGTGGTTTACCTGAGCCGGAAATGTCGTCTTAAACGGCAAATTTCATACATGTGGCCTTTTGAGTGTAATACAATATACATACAGTATTACCAAAACACAGTGCTGTATTGTTCCACAGTATATAATAAAATTTACACATATGTCAATAATGCCTTGCTGTTCACAAGAGGTAACATATGGAGTAGATTGTTCCTTGTGGAATTACTCTGTGTTCTATTTGTACTATTTATAAAAAGTATCATGTAAAACATAAAACCGAGAATGCTAAAAGTATAAAACATTTCAGTTAAAGGGGTTGTCTCATCTCAAATTTCATGGGGATGCTGAATAAAAAATGCTGTTTTGCTCGTCACTTCCGGTCAATGCCTGTAATTAGCATATGAGCACGTGATTGAGATTTCTCTGTTTATTTTTTTTAGCTGGTTGTTAAATTACCTTTACCAGGACAGAAAAGCGCTGGCAAAAAGAAAACATAAAAATTTAACTGTTTTTGTCTGAAAGATCATATAACGCACAAGCTCTCATGCCCCAGTTCTGTGTGGCCGCGACCGTGTGATGACGTCACTCCCTGCAAATCAATAGAACAAACACTGGAGAAGGAGTACACAGGCGGTACTAAAAACCCTTTACAGAGCTCAGAAGGTGAAAAGGGGGCTATACAATACAGGGAAACCTCTAAAGAAGCTTTTTATGTACTATCATTACATAAAAAAAACTTTAAATTCTTAAAGGCACAACTTTTTGATCAAAAAATTTTAACCCCCCCCCCGGCTTACAATGGGATCTCAGGCGGGTTTCCCTACGCATCTTTACCTCTCAATAAACCCAAAATTCGACTTCTCTTTGGGGTCAACCGACCCCATAACCCAGAGAGAAAATAAAAAAACACCAACCTCCACAACTGCATATAAAAAAGCCTTGGAGGTGGGGGGGGTGCACTATTTATCAGGCAGTATGCTTGCAAGGTTGGTGTTTTTTTATTTTCTCTCTGGATTATGGTTTCTGTTGACCCAATGAGAAGTCTGAATTTTGACTCTATGAGAGGTAAAGATAGAGTAGGACCACCCCCTTTTGAGATCCCTTTGTAAGCCGGGGGGTGGTTTTAAGCATTTTTTTGTCAAAACGTGTGAAAAGAATCTCAAAGTTTTTTCATGTATTGTAGATGCAAAAGGGTGATAAAATACTCGTAGCTTTTAACAAAAAAAATGAACAAAGCAAAAATTTTTGGAAATGTCTTCTTTTTAGTGTTCCCACTGTTGAAAATTTAATCTTTGTAGCAAGAAAAACCCCTTTAAAAGGGTTTTTTTTTCTCATTCAAAACTTTTATTGAAATCAAAATTGCACATAACATATACAGTAGGGTTAAAGTAGAAAGGGAGGCTGAGCCCCCAAAGAGTGATAAAGCGAAAAAAACATACATGTCGGTTTTCCGCACAAAGCAAAATTGTTAAAACCCTATGAACAACTTAATCACGTCATAGAATTAAAAAAAGAAACAAAATTTTTGTGATTTTGCGGGAAAGAGTCGCATGCATGGGGGTACCCGCATTGAAAAAATTAAATCAGAATCAAACGAACACCTGATCGGTCTTTTGAGTTAAAACCAGAAAAAAATTTGTGAGTGGACTATGAGATACAAATTTTCTTACTCAAATGTAAACAATCAGATCAATGGCGCTTTAGCACCCAATCTTACATTAGAAAACGCAAAAACCAATTCATATCCCAAAATTTTAAAAACCGAAACATAAACGCGACTACACTCACAGGCAGGGGGGGGGGGAAAGAAAGGGGGAAGGGGTACGGAAGCACCAGGGGGGGAAAAAACAACCCTAGCGGAGATGGAGAGATACATCTTGAATCTTGAAACCGTTCCGTGGAACCAGTTTGGGACACGAAGGATCTGGTGAGGGTATGGGGGATCAACTCCCCATTTCCCCGCAGGGAAACAATTCCGCATACCCTCCTCCTCGAGGGGGGAATTGAGGGTTTCCCTTTTGTGGTTGGGTTTGGGCTTAGCACCTCAACAGGTAACGTAGGGGGATTTCCCTGAACCTGTTGATAGGCTGTCAAACATGTAAACAATGGGCCCCTGGAGAGTTAGGGACCGTACTCCCTTTACCTCCTTTATTACTGTCAATACTGGGACCAAATCCCCAAAATGGGACAGCCCCACCAGACATGTGCTAGTGCCCCCTCCCCTCCCCCATCTCCGCACTGACTGATACCGACGGGTCCACTTTGTAAAAAAACCGGGGAACCCTATACCACGGGGAGTATTTTGTAGCACTTTCTTGATATCCGAGGCTACAAGCCTTGTGAGTCAATTTAAAAATTTTCGCCATCGGGAGTCAAGAAGGATATGACAACTCCCTCTTACATTGACCAGAACGCAGGGAGCTGGGAGGAGGGAGCAAGAGGAGCACCTTTTACATGACCGAGAGGGCATGAGCCGGCAGAATCCCCCTAAGACAAGTTTTCAAAGTCAGAGGGGAGTCTATCAGGTTCAACTGTGATTTCACCCTGTCAAAGAAATGCGACAATTGCATGTGTTGGAAAAAAACTCCTGCGGGCACATTATCCCAGCAAGGGTAATGGTAGTGTTCAGTGCCCTGTTTTTGGTGACATGGCAGAGACGCAAGGGGCCTCCCTTTGGGCCACCCAAAAGACAGCCGAATAAAAGCCCCAGGGGAAAACCCAGGTTTTCAGTGACGGACCACAGGGCCCCCCGATCAATGAATCAAAGGGCGCCTTTTGACACACAGGCCACACAGTGTGTTATAAAATGAAAAAGACTGGGTAGTGGCTTTGGGTTATGAGGGTCCATCCAGAGGGGAAAAAAAAATCCGCCGCCAACCGACCCATAACCTTATCTGATCTAAGGCCAAAGCCAGAACGCGCATGGGCTGCGCTTGGTGGTATAGTTTACAGTCTGGGGGAACTAACCCCTCCCCCCCGTCCTTGGACCCGATTACACATCATATGCAATTCTGGGCTTACGTGTGGACCAAACAAACGCAAGAACAAAAGCCGAATATCTTCCAAAACAGGGGGGGGGGAGGCAATAGGGATCGTTTAAACAAATATAGGAATTTTGGGGGGATCGACTTTTAAAATGATTTATTCGACAAACCATGAAGGTCCCCCCTTGGCCCAGGCCCCCCAAGTCTTTAGAGGTACGATAAAACAGAGGAATGAAGTTTTCCGCGAACAATTTTGAAAAACACAGAGATAGATCCCCAATAAGATATACCTCCCCCTGGGCCCGGAAAAAAAAAAAGGGAAGTTCGGGACAGGGGAGCCCCACCCAGCAACAATAGCAAAAATGGGGGCCACTGTTTCTCCGGGGGAGGACAAATGAGGCATCAGTCCAGGAGCCCGCCCAAATTCGATACGCTCCCCTCAACTCCCCACCACGAGGAAACCAGGGGAGTAGCAGGACGGAAGGGGGGGTCTCTTATCCCGCGGACGGGGACGTCTGCGACCCTGCTCTGCAGGTAAAGCGTCAGCCGGTGGTGCGGGGACTACGGACGGGGTGTTGTCCCGCTGATTGAAGTTGATGGAGAGAGACACCAGGGAGGGCCACTCTGGAAGCTGAAGGTCTTGGCGTTTGAGTGCCTGAAGTACAGCAGGGATGTCCTTCGCTGAGCGAAGTGTGAGAATACGTTGATCCATACGGATATGGAGGGCAAAGGGATATCCCCAGTAGAAGGGAATGTTCCTGTCTCTAAGAACGTCCAGGATAGGCTTCAATGTCGACCTTTGTGCCAGAGTGAGTCTGGATAAGTCCTGTAGGATTCTTAGAGGGGTGTTCCGATAGGTCACAGATTTTCTCCTTCTAGCTTCATAGAGTATATCCTCTTTCATGGTAAAATAATGGATACGGCAGATCACATCACGAGGTCTGGGGTCCTCCGGGTTAGGTGGCCTCAGAGCCCGATGAGCTCTATCTATCTCAATATGCGCCGTGGCTGGTCTCCCTAGCAGGTTGTTGAAAATTTCGGTAAGCACCCTGAAAAGATCGGGGTTCGGACACGCAAATTATTACGACGGCTCCTGTTTTCTATGTCGTCTAAATGTTGTTGTAGAGAGAAGATTTGCGCTGAATGCTGAGCCACTTCATCTTTCAGGGAGGCCACATCGGTAGAGGTCTGCGCCTGAGATTGGTCAAGTCCTTCTACTTTGGCGCTTAGAGATGTCAGTTCAGCACGGAAGGTCAAAAATTCTTGCTTACACTCCTCCACCAATTGCTTTGCAAGGGAAGTCATGTCCGCCCTAGAGGGAATGGATTGCATCAGCTGCCTCATATCTGCCAGTGTGACCAGCCTGTTGTCATCGGACAGTCCTGCTATCCCAGATGGCGGAAAGGATGCAAGGTTCTGCACCTGTTGATGCGGGGTGAGAGCAAAGATGGGTGGGGTGCCAGTCATGCTAGCTGCATTCTGTGGACAGGCTGTGACAGGTATCATGGAGCGGGTTAACTGTTCAAAGGATGCCGCTTGCTGCTGCTGTGGGCCCTGCAGGGCACATACTTGGAAAGCACTAGAGGTCTGGGATGGAGAGACATTCCATGACGACCCCGTTGACCATGACAGGGATTGTCATGGTGAGGCTGCATTAATAGGGAAGAAAGAGCCTCTGGGGTCTGTGGTAGTACTGGCAATGGCCCCTGGGGAAGGTGGGAGGCTCGTGTCATTGCACAGCAGAGCTGATGGTGAGGAAAGGGTGGCCCCTTGAGAACCCCCTGGTGCGTTGGGTAGTTCATATATGGGGGAATGAGATCCCTTTGCTGTGGGGCTTTGGGGAGATCGCAGGGTGTTCCCCTGCTGTATAGGGGTGCACAACATGTCCTCCTGTTCAGGTGGGAGAGAGCCTCCATTATATAGGGCTATCTGTGAGGCTGCCCCTGATGCATGGTCCGGGCCCAGAGACTGGAGGGAGCCAGGGGAAAACCCGGTGGAGCCCGACCCCTTTTTACTTAACTGGGTCCCGGAGCCGACATGCGCTTAGTCCCACGCGCCATCACCAGCGCTGCAGGGTGAATGCTCCTCCGGCGCCTGTGCTCGGCTCGCCTGGAGCGCGCCCCGTGACATAGGCTCTGCGCGCTGCTGGAGCGGAGTTCCTTCAGGGACTTTCCCAGATACAGAGGTAAGTCCCGGGCTGGTAAAGGCTGCAGGTTGTTAGCGCTCGCTCCTGCTCTCTGCGCTGGGGAAGCAGGCTGTGATACCACGATGCGGCGGCCATCTTGGCGGCCCTCCTCGTCCCCAGCCATCGACCTTCTCAGCTGCCGCGGCGGAGAAAAGATATTATCCAGGTCCTCCTGTTTGGTGCCAGAGCTCTGGACCGACCTGGAGCGCTGTTTCCTGGAGGTTCTCCCCATCTTTTTCACGGTGGAAGTCGTCTAAGCTGCTGTCAAGGTACGAGGAGCTCCTGAACGTGCGACTTCACACTGCCATGGTTAGGCCACGCCCCCCCCTTTAAGGTTTTTGGCTGTAGAAAAGTTGAATGTTACTGGTATATGCCATGTAACATCTGTTCTGTGGTTCACGTGTGCATTTCCAGATAAGGCTGTGCCAACTTCAGGCTTTGTTGATAGCTGTTTTGAGTCATGCTGGGGTCTAAATGGAAGGCCACTGTACTGCTCTATGATGGGGTGTACATTCTTTGGTAGCAGTATAGATATTATAAAATGTTCGTGCCAGCTTCTTCGCCATGACTGCTACTGATATGTAATACATGATAGTACAAATATATAATAGTAATTCAAAATACGTAAAAAAAAAATGTTGATGCTTAATATTTTCCTTTGATGTGAAGTCCTTTCTGTGCTCCTTATCAGCTTGCATCCTTCTTGTACAGAAACTTCCTGTGCCAGATCTGTGGAAAGAACAGGAAAGCAATGGGGAATGATTGCTAAATGTATACTTTAGTCTGCACTGTGAGTGCTGTGGTTACATTATTACAGGGGTGCTAAGCATAAAAATAGATATTCAGAAAGGAATAGAAATGCTGCCTGATTTATGAACCGTCTTGGAGAAATACATTACTATGGGAGACATAAGACGTGTTTAGCAGTGTGCAGTTATTAATTGTTCCCAGTGGTTCCTTATATGCGCGGCCCTTTCTGTCCTCATCTTATGCTTGTCCTCTAAAGAAATGTCTGAGAAGAAAACTAAGTATTTATGGAGACTGTTCCAGGGTTGGTGGTTTTTTTTGTCATTACTGAAGCATGACAGACTCTAAATGGGTATAACAAGGCTACAAAGCTGTCTGCATCCTTTCCCCCTATACCTCTCTGCCATAATCTCTTGGTCTCTTCCCTGACGGAATTTCTGATCCTCACTTAGCTACCTTGTCTGCTTTTTTCTTGCCTGCTCCTTAGGGCGCATCCCCACAGCATAGGTTTGCCGGACGGTATTTGTCCTGTTATGCGCCCGTCCCCACGGCCGCCCGGGGGAAGGCTTTTCTCCACGCTCCCCTTCACATTCAGAAGCACAGATTCCATCCGAAAACCGAAACCGGACGGAAGATTGTGCTTCTATAATGTTTTGCCTCCAGACCGCCGGCGGCAAAACCGCCTGACGGAAAACCCGTGCAGTGGGGACTGCTGCACGGGTTTTCCATAGAGCACAATTGTGCTCATTTTCGGCCGGTTTTTCAGGTGGTCTGAAAAACCGCAAACCGCCTGAAAAACCGGCCGCAAACCCGTGCCGTGGGGACATGCCCTTACACAACAGCCTCCAAGATTGCTTCTTTGTATCCACAGGACTTTTCCCACCATTAAATACTTAAAAAGTAACCTGATAACCCATCTCTTGAGAAAAGTCTACAACCTACATTAAATCTGCTGCCACTATACTACCCAATACATGGCTCCTTCCCTCACCTGCTGTCTCCTACCCTCTTTCCTTGTAAAATGTAAGCCCTCATGGGCAGGGCCTACCCTTAGGCTATGTTCACACGGCTTAACTGCGGGATGTAATTACGCCCCGCAATTACGCCGTGTGGACGGGGCGGGAGCGGGGGGGCCGGCACTTCGCCGGCCCATTGACCTGCATTACCAGTGGCGCGTATACGCCACTGGTAATTCACATGTCACTTATCTCCCCGCCCGGCGGATTTGCCGAGCAGGGAGGGGAGACGTAATCCATAGTTCTCTATGAGAACCGTGGATTACCGTAATGAATGGGCCGTTTTCATCCCGTAATTTGCGCACTTCGGCGCGTAATTACGGATCGAAATACGGCCCATTTTAAGCCGTGTGAACATGGCCTTACTCTGAACCAGTCTAGAAAAACTGGAACCTTCTCTCCCTGATGCGTGGAGGTCTGAACAGGCACCAAGAGAAGTAACGTTAGTGTAGGTTCCCACCTGTCTTGAGGTTGCCTTGCTGATTGGCAGGTGGGCTTAAGCAGCTTTGATAAAAAATGTGAATTAAGAACCTAAAAATTTTTTCACGTGTTCTAAGTAGCAGAAATGCTCATCCAAAAATTCCTATGGAACTTTTGATAACCCATCTCTTGAGAAAAGTCTACAACCTACAATAAATCTGCTGCCGCTACACTACCCAATACATGGCTTCTTCCCTCACCTGCTGTCTCCTACCCTCTTTCCTTGTAAAATGTAAGCCCTCATAGGCAGGGCCTACCCTCACTCTGAACCAGTCTAGAAAAACAGGAACCTTCTCTCCCTGATGCGTGGAGGTCTGAACAGGCACCAAGAGAGGTAACGTTAGTGTAGGTTCCCACCTGTCTTGAGGTCGCCTTGCTGATTGGCAGGTGGGCTTAAGCAGCTTTGATCAAAAATGTGAATTAAGAACCTCAAAATTTTTTAACGTATTCTAAGTAGCAGAAATGCTCTTCTCTGCCCTAATTTCCAAATATCTCCCCTCACACACTCTCCGCTCCTCACAGGACCTTCTCCTCTGCTCTCCCCTTATCAGCTCCTCACACAACCGTCTCCAAGACTTCTCCCGTGCTTCACCCACACTCTGGAACTCACTGCCCCAACACATCAGACTCTCCTCCACTTTCACCAGCTTCAAAAGCAACCTGAAAACCCATTTCTTCAGGCTTGCCTATAACCTTCACTAAACTTGTCACTACTTCCTCCACAGACATGTCTGCCCCTCACCTCCTGTCTCTTTCCCCCTCCTTGTAGATTGTAAGCCCTCGCGGGTAGGGTCCTTTCTCCCTCTGTCGTGCCAATTGTCAATATCACTTATCACTGTGCTCGTTGACTTATGTTATGTATGTAACCCCCTCGAATGTACAGCGCCATGGAATTAATGGCGCTTTAAAATAAATAATAATAATAATAATAATGTAGTTTCCCAACAGCTGGAGAGCCGACGTTGCAGACCCCAACTCTATATCTATAGATTTGTCTCACTTTGTGGCTATAGCGGCCATACATCAACCTTTAAGTGGCAGAGTTATATAGACTTCCAAATATCACTGCTAATGCTCTTGCGTGTCGGGGCCTCCCAGCTCCCGTAGCAACGTACCGACCATATATATATTGCAAGAATAATAAAAATAAAAAAACTTTTTATTGAAACAACATATCCTTAAAATATGTAACTTATTGTGCAAACAAGTTTGCTACTTGCGTTTATTCACAGTCCATAGCAAGCAGTCGGTCCTTTCATGGAAACATAGATGCATGAACTCCAAAGGCGTGTATTGTCATCCGAACGCCAAGTAGTGGAGCATATGGACTGACAGGCGGAGCCGATATTTTAAGGATATGTTGTTTCAATAAAAAGTTTTTTATTTTTATTACTCTTGCAATATATATATATATATGGTTGGTATATAGCTGCCATACATTCAGGGAAAAGGGCTCCACTTACACTGATTAAAAGGACTTCAGGGAAGATAGGTGACGTACACGGCTAAGATGTTAGCAGCCACTTCTTTAAATACACTATACAAAAAAAGCCCCACAAAAATTAGCCAGCACACCCAAAACACAAATAAAACAGACACTGGTGGAAGATATTGTGGCTATAGTGTAAAAAGTAAGTTTTCCAACATAAAAAACATTCCTACTATCCTTTCTACATTTGTAAAACAGAGCCAGAACAGTTTGTTCCTGTGTGTGTTTCTTTTGTATTTGAAGATGCTGGCTAATATTAGATTTTTTTTTTTTTGCATGGAATAATTGGATGAGTGGCTGTCTGGAATTTAGCAATGAGGTTTTTTTAATCAGACAAAATTGTTGCTACATACAGTGGCATTTCAGCTGGAAAAATGCTGCGCCCGGCTATGTTTGTCAATCCGATAGTTTGAGTTTGAATGGAAAGCTCATGTTCATGCTTAGTCATCGGTCCATTCAATCAGCTCCTGACTGATCCCAATGCGGAAATAGAAGGGAACTATAGGGCCCCTGTTCTAGTGATAAGTGGGACTCCCAGCAATCAGACATTTATTCCTTTCTTGTGGATAGATGACAAACGTCACTTTTAGGAAAATTAAGCTTCTTTTCACAGTGGTTAAGTGGTTAGCATTCTTGGGGTCCTGAGTGCAAATCCTACCAAGGACAACATCTGTATGGCGTTTGTATTTTCTCTCCATGTTTTCTTTGGGTAATCCGGTCTCCTCATACTCCAAAAACAAACAAATAGGCTAAATCTAGAATTTAGACTGTGAGCCCCAATGAGGACAAGCTCCATTGTGCATGACAACACTATCTGTACATGCTGTGGCATAAAACAACATTGTATAAATGAATAAAATAAATTTATCTTGACATAATGGCATTCAGCCTTTAACGAAGTACACAGCAATAAATGTATTTAATGACAGCTAACAAATGCTTTTCTATCTAAGCGCATCATCCCAGAATTACCAAATTAGCAAAATGTGCAAGGTTTTGCCCTTTATGCTGTGTGTGTCTAATGAGATGTATTTATTAAGCTATGATTTACTTACCTATCCAGTTATTATTATTATTTATTTTATGTGCCATTAACTCCAGGGCAACGTATTTCTGAAAAACGGAGATAAAGTGTATAATGTAAATGAAAAAAACAAGTAAATGAACCTAATCTGAATCACTAACTGATTAGGATTGGGGAAAAAGGACCCTCTCTGCTAAACCATACAGTCTGCAAGGGAAGGGGAAAAGCGACAGTAGGTAAAGGTAGAAACTGCTCATAGGGTAAAATAGTGGCAACAGGGTTATTGCTGCATGATGGCTTATGGTTGTTTTTTAGCAGATTTTGATGGTTTCATTGGCAGGGTAGAGTCAAAGGGCCACATGTACGAAACTGTTTAGGTCTAAAACTCACTCTTTTGCCCATAGTAACTATGGGCAAAAAAGTGAGTTTTAGACCTAAACAGGTTCATACATGTGGCCCAAAATGTTTAGGTAGCTAAAGTATCAGGATGAACAGGAAAAATCTTGGATATGGTTATGGATAACCTTGTATGTCATCGACAATATTATAAACTGAATTTTCTTGGTCATGAATAGCGAGTAAATGGATTGGAAGAGAAAGATCAAGGAGACAGGTAGATTAACCAGGCAACCGACATAAGGGTGGATTGGATGGGAGCCAGAGTGTTAGAGGGGAAGACATAAAAAAGGATATTGCAGTAGTCTAGGTTGAAGATGATGGGGTTACACACTAGAAGTTTTGTTAAGACAACAGTGGTTTCAAAATATGTTTTGAGGTGTAAGGGCTTGGAAGACAGTAGGGCATCAAAGCTTATCCTTGTCATGGGGGCTGGCGCGGGTGCAGTGGCCCCCCCGCGGCCGCCCCCTTGCCCGCAAGGGGTACGGTGCGGGTGCCGCAACCACCCACGACCATCCCCTTTCTGCCTGGGCTCCGGCGCCAGTACACTTACCCTTCCACGCTGCTGTGCTCTCTGCTCCTGTCTGTCCCAGGCTATGCGCGCGGACCCGCTGCTGAGGGCGCGCGTCGGCTGGTCTGGATTTAAAGGGCCAGCGCGCCAGTAATTTGTCAATTACCGGCCGCTGGTCCTATATATGGTATACGCCTCCTGCACTCTCTGCCAGATTGTTGGTGTGCATTTAGTGTGTTTTGGGAGTGTTAGAGTTCCGTATTGATTACCCGTGTACCAGTCCGTTCCGCTATGTTTCCTGACCTTGCCTGTTTGCCGCCTGTCTTGACCATCTGCCCGTCTCTAACCACGAAACTCTGCCGCCCGTCCTGACCTTCTGCTTGTCCCCAACTACGTCTCTGGATTACGATTCTGTACCACGCATTACCCCGGTCGCCATCGCAAGCAAGTCACGTCAGGGGTAGCGACCTGGTACCCTCACACCGCAGCAAGTCCATCCCGCTTTGCGGCGGGCTCTGGTGAATACCGGGGGCTACTTAGACTCCGCTCCCGGGAGTGGCTTAACTATCATCGCTTGCGGTGGTCCAGCGAATTCACCAATCCCTTACAATCCTGAGGCAGCGGCCTTCTGGGACTGGGGAATGTGGGGACTTATCAGCGATTATTGATAGTTCTGGGGGGTTGAATAAGCTGGTGGAAAGATGATGCATTTTGTTTTCTCCGTGTTGAGTTCAGAAAATAGGGAGGAAAAGGAGGATATGTCCAAAAGACACTCTCAGTAGCAGAGACTTATGGGCCGGAGGGGTGAATTTGTCATCAGCATAAAAGTGGTGCTGAAAATGATGGGTTATGTGCATTGTCCAAGGTCAAAAGTATAAATGGGGAAGAGTGGGCTCCCAGAGGAGAGCCTTTAGGGACATCTACAGAGAGAGACCGAGGCAGGGAAGCGTTGAGTGGGACACACTAAATGTATGGTTGTTGAGGTATGAGAAGAAGAGAGATCCAAATCTGTGGAACCATAACTTTAGGGTAAGAAGACCATTGGTCAGCCTTGTCTAAACCCATTCCCTAAACTTACATGATACTAAAGATGTGGTAGAAAATGCCACAGTAACCACTTTTATTGAAACCATAGTTACAAACAACTATAAAACATACCTTAACCCCTTCCATAATCCAAAATTAATATGAGAAAGAAGGTCCTTGAACGCAGTCCCCTTGCTTTTCACGAACCGTAAAACTAATTGTGCAATTCATGGTAAAAATTACCATAAGCTGCACACTCCTGCAATAAGGGGACCAAATTTCTGAACCAACATGTTCCTCCCTCAGGAGGCCAACTTTTTTCCCTGATCTCACCATAAATCTGGCACACAACCCTGTTTCATGAACCAGTCCTGAGCCCTTAACCACTTCCTAGGACCCACTTTTCCCCACTCATGCTGCCATGACAAATTCCATTCCACATACCCCAACCCATAACATAGGGCCCGTGGATGGGAACATTTCCAATTTCCAGCTGCTCCTTAAATGGCTTCTCTCGCCACCACTTTAAATACTGTCCCTCCCCGGCTTTGACACTCTACCTCTCTGTCAGCTTTCCATTGACCCTTTACTTGCAACCTAAAATAACCTTTTCCCTTCCTGCTTCTTCCCCCAGCGAAGCTACACTCCGCTACCCAGCGGTCTGCTCTGTCGCTTTTCAATAGGAGGGAGTGGTCAACTCTTCCTAGAAGAAGGAGCACAGAGCTATGTTCACACGGCTTATTTTGGGACGGATTTCAGTCCGTATTTCGTGCCGTACTGCGCTCATTACGGCTGAAATCCATCCCTGTCATTACGGTAATCCACAGTTCTCATAGAGAATTATGGATTACGGCTCCTCTCCCTGCTCGGACAATACGCCGGTCGGGGAGAGAAGTGACATATCAATGATTCACAGCGTATCCGCGCCGTGGACAATGCATGTTTAGGGGGCCGGCGGGTTGTCGCCCCCCTGCCCCGCCCTCGCCCCGCCCACACGGCATAATTGCGGGGCGAAATACGTCCCGCAATTAAGCCGTGTGAACATGGCCTTATGATGTTACGCTTTTGAAGTTAGTAGTTACAAGTTGACTTTGGCTGAGGTGGTTTATGTAGATGGATGGGGGTCTGATTTTTATTTGGAATATGTTAATTTAACGGCGCTTGAAAGTTTCCCTCTGGTACTGCTCTGTTATATTTCTGATGTGCAATTATGAAGATGAAGTTAAAAAAACTGTACAGATATGATCAAGGCAGAAAACGACAACCTTCTATAAATCCACTCTAAAATATAACTTTTAATAAATATAATTGTAAAATTCATGTATCAATATAGGCTCAAAATCACAAAAACACAAATATCCCAGAATGAGACATATAAATATTTCAGGACTCACCACCTGTTGTTAGTCCCTGTCTTGGTAAATTTCCAAATTCTTTCTACACTGTTGTGTTGTTCAAAACTGGATGGAGACCAAAAAATTCCACATGAAGCTCCACATTGGGACAGAGAGGTAACCACATGCAATGTCCAGCAAGGGCCTAACTCTCTCCCTAGTGAATATATCCCTTGGTGGGGTAGCTGCCCCGATAAGGACGACCCCGCAATCTGAACCTATCTTTACCTAGCCAGAAAATCCATAAAATACATGAACAGGTGCAGAAAGATCTACATTACCAATTAGACCCAGACACGTTTCTTCTGATATATAATCAGATTAATCAGTTGGTAATGATGACAGGAATCTCACGGATGGTGAGACTGTCACCTGATATGCATGACCCTGAGATGAATGACCCCAATAATGATATGACCGGTCTGTATCCATTATAATAATGTTTGCAATACAATTAAATGTTGACATGTTTATGTTCTGCTGTATATTGGATGACTGTGGTCTCTCAGTGTCATTTTCTCTGATGTCCAAGAAACTCCAATCTGATGCTGAAAAGGAAACTTGACTGTTTTACTTCCAGGAAATGGAAATACGGTTATGGTCCTGGTAATATGATGATTAGGGCACAAAGACTTCTTGCAAAAGAATGACCTGATTCAGTGGTGTACCATACAGTTTCTGGGCCTCAGTGCAAAATCTATAGCGGGGCCCCCACCTAACCATATACCACTACTACTATCCAGCACTGGTGTTTTCCTTTGTTGTAGAGAACCTTTTGGGCTCCCTCAGACTCCAGGGCCTGGTAGTGACTGCGACCTCAGCACCCCGTACGCCCCTGACTTGAATACTATACCGGAACTGTAATGAGCCATGAACTTATTTGTCCGTCACATGACAAGTACAGCTTTCATTCCCTAGGAGAAAAAAAATGAGATTTCCATTCAGTGGCTGTAAGCAAAGATCTTGAAAAACAGGAAAAATTATTACAGAAAATGTGCTGGGAAAAAACTGTAAAAAATTTTTTTTAAAAACCCCAAATGATGTTATTTGTCTAGATTATAATCAGTGAATATAGGGCTCTTGCATTTTATGACAAATCACTTTTATTATTTATTTTTATTTACTTGAATTATACTGTGGTTTGTACGGATTTCACCCGCAATTACGCCGGCTGCCGTGTAGACTTTCATTATCCACGGCGCGTATCCCCCCTGGGGCAATGTGATGTCACTTTCTGGGGGAGAGGAGGACGAAAACCATATTTTCTATGAGAATTGTGGATTAGTAATGTGGCCTGATTTCAGCCGGTTGGGGCACAATACGGGCACAATACGGCTGAAACCCTTTCCCAAAAATTTAAAAGACTTTGGGGGGAACATCCCCTTTAAAAATTGCATGCATTCCTGGGGTGTAAAAACCCTTGGAAAGAAATTTTTTAAAAATTTGAAACTTTAAACTTTGAATTACACTCGTTTCTGGGGCATCATTCCAAAGAGCAAAGGCCCTTTGAGGAGATTAAATATTTAAAAAAGGGGGGTTTTGGCCGGAAAATACCATTTTTTGGGGTAATTTTATTTTTATTATGATTATCATGCCTATCATGTTTTTTGATTACTTGATGCCTACCCCTTATGTCCCACGGGTTGCATTTTCTTTTTTAACCCCCCTTCCCGGACTTTGGGCGTATGAAACCCCCTAGGGGGAAAAGTGACTTCCCCCCAAAGGGACTTATGCTTACGCCCTGGCTTTTGGGCCGCGGGGCTTGCGGGCAAAGCCGCGCGCGATCGCGGCATGGGAACCCAGGGAAAAATTACCGGGCTGGCTTCATCCCCCTTTCAACCCCCGGCCGGGGGTGAGCCCCGGCCCCGCGGGTGAAAAACCATCATTACCCGCACCCCTGTCAGGGGCCGCGATAAAAAATTCCGCGGGGGCAGGAGGATTGGGGCTCCCTCTCCCTACGAACGGCGAGGAAAGGGCACAGTTTTCCGGCTCCCCCGGTCTCCTACCCCCCTCCCCGGATGCGTCTGAATGCATCCGGGAAGCCCTGGGATTTCACCATGCCCACAATTTTTGTGGGCAGGTTGCCTATTTTGCCATGGCGACCTATGCCCCAGAAGTAAGGGCCTGTCACAATCGCCTTTTTCAAAACAGCAATCTAATTTTTTGTTTTTCCCCCCCAGTGGGGTTTTTGCAGTTACAAATCCTAACGGGGGAAAATTAAAAAAAAATGTAAAAAAAGTAAAAAAAAAAAGTAAAAAAACAAACAAAAAAAAAAAATTAAAACCCCATACACTGCCCTTTTTCCCCCCTTTCCCAAACCCCAATTTCCCCCCAAAAAAGACAAAAATAAAAAAAGTACCCTTAATTTTTGGTACCCCCGCTTTGGGGTTTCCCCCGATCCACCCTAAAAATCTTTTCCTTTAATTAAACCGTATGGTGAACCCCGGGTAAAAAACAAAAAAAAAAAACAGTCACAAAATTTTTGGCGATTTTTTTTTTCCACCCTTGCAGCCCCTTTAAAATGGAAAAAAAAAAAGGATCAAAAACCATAAAAACCCGCCAAAGTTGTCCCCAATTTAAAACGCAGTTCCCCCCCGAAAAAAAAAAAAGTTCTTAAAACGTCTTTTTAAAACGGAAAAAATAAAAAAGTTAGGGGCCCCTCAGAAGCAGCGATGCATAAATATTTTTTTAACAACAAAAAAAACACTTTTTTTTTTTTTTAAAAAGGGGCTTCCAAATTAAAAAAAATTTATATAAATAGGGAAATTCCCCCCGAATCGTATGGGGACCCTGAGAGAAAAAGTTTAACGCCCTGGAAACTGCACGGTGATCTGTGAAAAAAAAAAAAAAAAAAACCCACAAAAAAAGTTTTTTTCCCGTATTTTCTTAAACCCTTTCCCCTTCCCAAAAAAAAACGGTTTTAAAAAACGAAAAAAAAGGGTCTTGTCCCCCCCCCAAAAAAAGTTTACCAATAAAAATGTAAACTCATCCCGCAAAAAAAAAACCCCTACACACTCCTTTACACAAAAAAATTAAAAAAGTTAAATGGCCTCAGCTTATGGCAAAAAAAAAAGTTTTTTCCCTTTTTTTAAAAAAAAAGTTTTTTTATTGTGTAAAAGCAGAAAAAAATTTAAAAAAAAAATAAAAAATTGGGTATGCTGTAATCGATCGACCTCCCTGAGAAATACAAACATTTCAGCTAAATGAAAGGGTTTAAAACCGCGTTAAAAAAAAAATAAAAACACTCCCGAATGTTTGTATTTTGGTTAAAAAAGCCTCAAAAAAAACCCCTTAAAAAAAATGATAAAAGCGGAAATACCCCCCCCCAAATTAATGGTACTAATAAAAACGCCCTCACCCCCACAAAAAAAACAAAGCCCAAAATCAGCCCCGAAATACAGAAAACGAAAACGTTTATGGCATAGAACGGGAAAAACATAAAAACGCAATTTTTTTTTAGACCTTTTTTCATTGGGGAAAAAAGTAATAAAACATAAAAAAACTATATAAAATCTATATCATTGCAATTGCCCGGGAACCCCCCATAGAAAAGTTTATCCAACTTTTTATATTTGCCCGGCGAACTTTGGGAAAAATTTGGGAAGAAAAAAAAAAACAATGGGGGAATTTGCTTTTTCCCCTCATTTTTCTTTCCCCCAATTTGAAAAAAAAAAAAAACTTTGGAACACCTTTTGCACCCAAAATGCCAAAAAAAAACACCCCCCAGATGAGGGGTCTATGAGGGGGTTTCTTTAAAACCAAAAAAGGGGTGCTTTGGAATTTTTAAACCCGTTTTTGGGATTTTTGGGGGGTTTGTAAATGCGACATTTGGGCCCCCCAAAATTGCGGTTTCCCAAAAAAAAAATCCGGGAACCCCCTCCCCTTTTACGCCCCCCAAGCGCCCAAAACAGCAGTTTAAAAACCCACATGTAGGGGAAATTTCTTTAACTTGGAAGAAATTGCGTAACAAGGTTTTGGGTGTTTTTTTTTTCCAGGATGCCTTTTTTAAAAAAAATTTTAAAAATTTTTAGCTAAAAAAGGGGATTATTGGGAAAAAAAAAAGTTTTTTAAAAAATTTTAACCCGGGCCCAACGCTTAAAAAAAATTTTTTTGGGCACACCTTTTGGGGCAAAATGCTCACTACAAACCCCCGGGGGATATATTCCTTAAAGGGGTGTATTTCCAATTTGGGGTTTTTTAGGGGAAATTTATTTAATTTTTTAGGGGAACCCTTTTGGGTGTCCCCAAAACCCAAATGGGGGCCCTTTAAAAAAAATCGTAATGAAAAAGAGGGCCCCCCCAAATCCCCGTAGGGGCTCCTCCTATTCTGGGGCTTGTGGTTTAGGGCCAAAAAAAAATGCCCCTAGGGGGCCCCATATGGGATATCTCTGAAAACGGCAAATCCCGGGGAAAACAATATTATTTTTCATTTCCCTGATCACATTTTTCCCCTAAATTTTTGTAATAATGCAATTTAAAAAATTTAAAATTTTGCAAAAAAAAAATAAAAATTTTTGAAACTTCATTCCACCCTTTTCTTTAATTCCTGTAAACACCTAATGGGTTAATAAAATTTCCCAAAAGCAGTTTGAAAATTTAAGGGGTTGGGAGTTTCTTAGATGAGGTTTATTTATGGGGGGATCTAACATACCCGGTCAAAAAAAAATCACGTTAGAAAATGGGGCTGGTTTCCCCTTAAAAAAAAAAAAGTCTGCAAATTTTTTGAAAATTTTAAAATTACTACCCCAAAATTTTAAAGGGCCCCCCCAAAGTCGTTAAAAAAAAAAAAAAAAAAAATTTAAAAAAAATTTGGCCAAACTAAAGCAACCTATGGTTGATTCTAGTTTTTAAAATATTTTGAGTGGGAAAAACTATCTGTTTAAAATGCAGAAAAATTTTTAAAATTTTTAAAAATTTTTTAAATTTTTCAAAATTTTTCACGATTTTTTGATAAATTTTTCCCAAAAAAACAAGTTTTTGGGACCAAAATTTCTTATATTTAAAAACACAATGTGTCAAAGAGGGGAAAAAAAATCTTTTGAATCACATGGATTTGGTTTTAAAGGGGTCAAAAAATTTTTTCCTCCAAAAATAAAAGGGGGACATGACAGAAATTTTTAAAAAAGGGGCTCTGGCAGAGAGGCCAAAAATGGCTCCCGGGGGGGAAGGGGGTTAAAAAAAAAAATTAAATTTAAAATTTTTTCTTTTTAGGATGATTTTATTTATTTTCCCCCTTTTTCACTTTATTTAGTAGTGGCCCCCATATCTTTGTACCTATTAAAATATATTTATTTTATATATAAATATATATTTTATATAATTTTAAAATTTTTGCCCCTTTTTTTGATGCACCCTTTTTTCAAAATTTTTTATTAAAGTTGGCATCCTTTTTGGTTTTGGATCAATATCATATAGATATTTGAGTTGTTTTTCCCTTTGGTACTGGGCTTTTTTCCCCGTTCCCGTATTTTTTATATGTTGTGGTAACTTCTGTTGTTTGGATTAAGAAAAATTTTGATTTTATGGAACTATTTTTTCTTCTGATTGTGGTTGTATTTTGTTCTGATTGAGTTTGTCAGAAGGTATTTATTACACGGTTTCCCCCTTTTTTTGGGGGGGTTATAATGATATTTAACTTTGTACGAAAATATTTACTTTGACTTGTAATTTATTGAACTAATTCAGGTTTAGGAGTCTAGTGGGCGGTCCTACTCAGTGATTGACAGCATTTCCTGTATGAGTATACATGAAGAATTATCTGTCAGTCACTAGGTAGGACCGCCCACTGGACTCTTATCAATAAGTTACAAGTGATACTGAATCTTTTCCTACAAACAGGACTGGGGCAAGGTATTCTGGTGCCCTAGGCCAAAAAGGTATATAGCATTCCCCCCTCCTATGGAAAATTCATCCCACTACATACCTCCTTGTGCCCCCTTTTCTGCCTGGGATGACGTGTCACACTAGGTTGTCACCTACCTTTGCCTACCCATCCCCCGCCCCTGTTTAAATTAAACTTTAAAAGGCGACATGTATGATTTTTGGCGCCTGGACACCTTTTTTTTTTTGCGCACATTAGTAGGTGAATGCCCCGAATCTATGAACCTGTTCACTGGGTCATAGATTTACCCCTTTTCTGCTTTAAAGCGACCCCGGCGCTCAGGTAAACCATTTTTTAAAATCCTCTACCTGCTCAAAGATAATCCCGGGATTTCCCCCTATTTAAGCTTTTTTTAGATCACGGGTTGTAGTGGGAACGCCCCCGGCCCCCCATGCTAGGCGCATTACAAAGTGCACCCGAAAATCGTAATTTGGGGGGTTTAAAAAATTTTAAAAAAAGGGGCCGCGCCAGTATTTCGAAAAAACCCCAACATTACCACCCCGATCCTGCCCCGGTTAATATGCTCTATAACATGCTACTTTCAGATCAGACTGCATTTTTTGAATGTGAAAGGTCCCCTTGAAGTTCATTTTCAATTTTAAAATGAACAGTTGGGGCATGCTTATCTTGGTATATGCAAAAAAACCAAAAAAATTTATAGAAATTAAATTTGTTTTTGTTGTCTCGATTGTAAAGATATTATATGTGTGATACTAAGCATATTTTCTGTGGGTTTTTCTTTCAGCTTTTATCATGTGATGGATTAATATCTGGATAAATGTTTCTAGAGAGAGGACCCTTTTGGTATCCTTTATGATCTACGCCAAAGGGATTGATATGGTTTTGCTGCCCCCCTAGTACTTCCAGGATCTACCTTTGAAGATGAGTTCAGAAGAGAAAGGCATATCGCCAGCTCACAAAATATCAACGCCAACGCACAAAAGTGCCTCCTCTTCTTCCTCCTCCCAGAGGGATAGCAGACAGGTAGGAATTGTTTATTGTCTCCGCAGTACTTCCTCATCGCTCCTTTTGCTTTACTTCACGCAGTGATTTTTCCTTTTTCAAATGCTTTGTTTTTTAACCCCATTTCCATGTAATTTTCATAATGTTGAGATCGGCTGTATGGATAGTATATAGAAAGAGGAAAAAACAGTCCTAAAATATAACTTTTAATAATGACAAAAAATATAAAATAATAAAATGGTCTCAATATGTCTAAGCATAGGACGCCTCTTAGAGCCTGCCACACCACGAACCTTCTTCTTCCTTTCTCTTACCCAACCACTCCCGGCCAAAAGGCTGGAAGGGGTGTGGGGAAATATTAAACGGGGTGATGGAGAGAGAGTGCTGCAGCGGATGGTCGGAAACACCGTTAAGTTTAAAGGGGGTTTAAATAATCATCAAAGTTATTTTAAGAGCATCAATAATACTTACCTGCATAATATTCCAAGCAAAAGTTCACATAAGATATGTATTGTTTGATAACATCTCTTTGTAATTTTAGTTGTAATGATTTACTTTTATGTGGTTTTATTTGTTTAAAATTAAAAAAACACAAGTTGGAAAAAAAAAAAAAGTGAAACCAAGAAAACAGGACTGAGGTAAGATGAACCAATGTAGTGAGACAACCCCTTTAAGTAAATGGTGCAGAGCTGCAATACCAGTCAAGGCCTATAGACAAGTGCTGCTATTTCTAGAGGGAAAAGTATCAGACCCTTTTTCTAAATCCAAGTTATTCCTTTAATCTGTGCACCTGTAAAATGGAAATCTACTTTAAGAAACTTATAAAAGCATTCACACAAAAGTTAGTTCAGTTCTGTTTAGTTCAGTGTTCAGTCAACTATTTCCCTAACAGGTTTTTCCACAAAGCTACCAGCTGGCCTCAGTGAATGGGGAGATGGCCACACTTGCTCAGCTCTCCCCTATTCATTTTTATAGGAGTTCCGAACATATGTATCGGTACATTTGAATCCCTAGACAGAAAAGGGGGAAAATGCACAAGTGTGTTGCCTTCCTTCACTGAGACCACCCCAAGCAGCTACAAGCCAGCCTGTTAGCAGGAAGAAGATTTGTGGAAATGCCCCTTTAAGAATTCTGTTCCAGCATCTGAGTTTATTTTCCCCCCACAAGCCAGACGTTTGGACACTACAGGCCCCATCCCCTGAAAGCTCTTAGGAGAAAGTGTAAAGAGGGGAAAGGGAAAGGAGAGGGAAACGTGAGGAAAAAGAGTTTTGATGGAAACAGATTCGGGACTTTCCCTGAAGAGAAAAGGGGGTGAGGGAAAACTCTTTTTAAACTGTACAGAATTTTATTTTTATGTTAAGAACTTTATGCATACTTCCAAGCTACACCCCTAGAATGTGGGTGGGATAATACAACAAGTTAATGATATAGTTGATCAATGCAAGTGAAATCTTAAGGCCAAAGCTTACAGAGGGCCCCTAGCATTTAAACGTAAAAAATAATCACAAATTAGAGCTGTTAGATTCCAGACCGAAATGTAAATGAGAAGCACATGAGCACTGCCACTGCTGATTGGCTGACATGCCTATTTGAGAGGGGCAGACTATAAACAAAGGACATCAGAGGGCATTCACTGGTACTGGGGCCCAGAGGAAGGTGAGTATAGTTTTTTTTTTTTCTTTTTAATAGGGCCCCAGGAGCATAATATTAATTGTTGGATATTGAAAACCCTTTTTAACTCCTTAACGACTGCGCGCCGTCTTTTGACATCAGGCATTTCAAGTCGTTCGTCTGCAGCGACATCTTTTGGCGTTGCTGCAGACATCGGAGTTTTGACTCCGGGCGCCGCAGCAGCGCTGAGATCGGGGCTGTACTACACAGCCCTGATCCCAGCACAGCTCCTGCAAGCACCGGGGAGCGGGGAAACCTGCACTGTGAGCTGTCCTGATCACTGCCTTCAGACTGACACAGCTTATAATGTATTAGCATATATGAATATGCATACATTAATAAGTGGAAAAAAGTCAAACATAAAAAACATAAAAAGTGTAAAGAAAAAAGATAAAAAAGTAATAAAATAAAAATAAATATTTAATAAAAAATAATTGTGCATACATTACACACAAAAAAACCTACACATATTAGGTATCCACACGACCGTAATAACCTGTAGAATTAATCTAACAAGTTATTAAGTGTGAAATGTGAATGGTGTAAAAAAAAATGTAAAAATCCCCAAAAATTAAAAAAACTGTAATTATTTTTAAGTGAACTTAAACTATTCCCCCATAAAAGTACAACTTGTCTCGAATAAAACGAGGCCTCATACAACTGCGTCATTGAAAAAAATAAAAAAGTTACAACTTTTGAAACACAAGGAGGCAAAAACTAAAAAAATGTTCTGCTCATTAACTACTTTTCAGGCATTCGGCTTAAGGGGTTAAGTATTGCAAAATAGCACCTAAATATTGATATTTGATTGGTATCTATTAATGGTTGAACTTTTCGGTGCCTCATTGTGTTCACTAAAAGACTTCAATTACAACTCACTGCCAATTACTGCTTACTAATAAAATTGGCACTAGCAATTTTAAGAAGATCTCTCAGTGTTGTCAATATGCCATGGTAATTATTTCCTTTCAGTTCTCTTAACAAACCTGTTAAGCAAGTTAAACAGAGGAGGATGCAAACCCCCAAGTCTAGGAGCTCCAGAACACGTAAAGCCTCCACCATGAGCACCTTTACTATTGTGATCAGAATACGAGCAGCTCATGATTATGTTGATCTTTTCTCAAGGTCAGTTTCCAATTTCCTTAGTCTACCAGAGATCTGCAGTCATTTCTCCACTGCCTCTCTGCTCCTCCTGTGCACTCCATCATCCAATGTGGTCATTAATTGCACCAAAAATCCTCAAGAATAAGCAGCACGGCCTGTTTTCAAATGTCTCTAATCTAGTACTTACAACACATGAAATATAAGTAAGTAATTCTGTAACATAATCCATCTTTGGCTTATCCCATACATGGTAGAAATTACTGCCTGCAAAAATGGTCTTTAGTTTAGAGATGCAGCAAATGGCAATAGAAATGATCTGCGGAGCACTGTTCTGCAGTAATGCTTACATCACCTCAGGTTACAGATCACTGGCAATGCTGAGATCATGCAATTCATGTTACAAATCTGTTGAGTCACATAGAGCTGTTTCCTCAGCAGTAAATCAGGAGTTTCAAGCAGCTCAGCGCCTTTTGGGTGCGTCCACACAGCAGGTTAAATTACTGGACGGATTCTGATTTATTAATCCTGCCAGTATTTTGACATCTTGTACATGGTTTTGGGGGATGGTTTAGGTCAGGGCTCTGGCTGGGCCGGTCAAGAATGGGCACAGAGTTGTTCTGAAGCCACTGCTTCGTTTTAGCTGTGTGCTTAGGGTCATTGTCTTGTTGGAAGACGAGCTTTCGGCCCAGTCTGAGGTCCAGAGCGTCTGGAAGAGGTTTTCATCCAGGATATCTCTGTACTTGGCCGCATTCATCTTTCCTTCAATTGCAACCAGTCGTCCTGTCCCTGCAGCTATAAAATACTCCCATAGCATGATGCTGCCACCACCATGTGTCACTGTTGGGATTATATTGGGCAGGTTTTGAGCAGTGCCTGGTTTCCTCCACACATATCGCTTAGAATTAACACCAAAAAGTTCAATCTTCGTCTCATCCCAGAGAATCTTATTTCTTATAGTCTGGGATACTTCATGTGTTTTTTGCAAACTGTATGCGGCTTTCATATGTCTTGCACTGAGGAGAGGCTTCCTTCGGCACACTCTGCCATAAAGCTCCAACTGGTGGAGGCTGCCGTGATAGTTGACTTTGTGGAACTTTCTCCCATCTCCCTTCTGCATCTCTGGAGCTCAGGCACAGTAGTCTTGGGCTTCTTCTTTACCTCTCTCACCAAGGCTCTTCTCCCAAAATTGCTTAGTTTGGCTGGACGGCCAGGTCAAGGAAGAGTTGTGGTCGTCCCAAACTTCTTCCATTTTAGGATTATGGAGGCCACTGTGCTCTTAGGAATCTTGAGTGCTGCAAAAATTCTTTTGTAACCTTGGCCAGATCTGTGCCTTGCCACTATTCTGTCTCTGACCTCCTTGGGGAGTTCTTAGACCTCATAATTACCATGTGCTCTGACATGCACTGTGAGCTGTGAGGTCTTATATAGACAGGTGTGTGCCTTTCCTAATTAAGTTCAATCAGTTTAATTAAACACAGCTGGACTCCAAGGAAGGAGTAGAACCATCTCAAGGAGGATCAGAAGGAAATAGACAGCATGTGAGTTTAATATGAGTGTCACAGCAAAGGGTCTGAATACTTATGACCATGTGAAATTTCAGTTTTTCTTGTTTAATAAATTTGCAAAAATATCTACATTTCTGTTTTTTTTTCTTTCAAGTTGGGGTGCAGAGTGTACATTAATGAGCAAAAAAATTAACTTTTTTGATCTTACCAAATGACTTCAATTAAACATTGTGAAAAATTGAAGGGGGTCTGAATACTTTCCGTACCCACTGTATATACTTATCTATATACTACAAATGTCCAAAGTGATTTCCATTGGTGACGCGGCAGATGTCTAGGCGTTATTCCAGTTTTGTCCAAATGCATGTGAACATATCCTCAAATATGGACTCCATTGTAACATGGTCAATGGCCAGAGTAAGGCTTACCCCACACGTCCCCCTAGATGTATACCTGAGGGTATTTATTACACCAGAGAAGGGAGACTTGCCTTTCTGAAAGTTTTTTTTAATATATAGAGGGCTAAACAGCATTTTGGAGAAGGGATACTTTATTGGATGCATTTGTACCCATTTGTTAATTGGACATTTGTTAAGTGATTCCAAAATTAGGTCAAGCCTCGTCCATAGTTTGGACCACTTGATTATTAATTGTAAGGATATTCTAATGATATGCCAATGCTTCTTTAGGGCATATATTGGTATCATAGATGGGAGTCCTCTGTTTAGGACCCCCTTTCTATCCAAAACTGCTGTAGAAAGATGATGCTGTTCTGTAGGAGCCAGAAAACTGTGCTGCCACCCTCCGCTTTTCCCAAGCAATAGCATTTGTTCAAAGAGGGTCCTCGTTTCCAGAACATGTAGATGAGGCAAACTGTGGCTTTGCAGGCCCCAAACACTGTCTACAGAATATCGAAACAACATAACTGTTAAAAGGAACCTGTCACATAGGTTGTGCCCCTCTTACTGAGGGCAGCACAAGCTAGTGTCAGACCTGCTGTTTCCAGCGCTGTGTCCCTTATTCTGTAAGATGTTGTAGTTTTAGAATATTTAGTGCTCAAATCTTATTCATGAGCAGGTGTTAGCCCCGCCCACCAAAGGCTAGCCCCGCCCACTGACAGTTATTCTAATGTTTCTACCTATTCAAAGTAATAGGTTTATCAGTTGAGGTGGGCGGGGCTAGCCTCAGGTGGGCGGAGGATGAAATAAACTGACTCTTTTCATGACTCTTTTCTGGCTGAAAACTGCAGATTTGAGCAATAAATACACGAAAACTCCAGCATCTTACAGAACAAGGGACACAGAACTGGAAACAGCAGGTCTGACACTAGCTTGTGCTGCCCTCAGCAAGGGGAGCGTAAACTATGTGACAGGTTCTGTTTAAATTAATAATGTAACCTAAGCTGCTTATACACATAAAATAAAAGTTGGTAAAAGTGTCCAGTTTGGGCAATGTCGCCAACTATTCTTTGAAAGCTAATGTGTACACTGGTCATAAACATATAGACTGTTTTATGCAAAAAAAATGTGATCTGCAATGTTAGACTTTTTGCCTGTTGTTGGCTAAAATTAGGGCAGCATAGGGGCTCAGTGGTTAACACTGTTTCCTCCGGTTTCCCCCAAGCTTTGAAAATATACTAATAGATTAATCTAGAATTTTGATTTTAAGCCCCAATGGGAACAGGAACCAGTGTGAATGATGATAATATCTGTACAGCTCTGTGACATAATATAATAGTGTATGACATGGTCAACTGAATTGGCCAACTTGTTGGGGAGAATTTTTGTTTGAACAATGGATGAATGGTTGAGGTCATTCAGGCCAGTTAATATCTTATGTGGATGAGCAGCATTAGTGGACTTTATGGGGGGTCAGTGGGACTTTATTAAAGACTTTTCTTGAAGTTCCAAGCTGGAAGCACCAAACCCTGACTGATGCTGAATGTTCTCCATGGTACCATGGTAAATGTATGCAACAAGGATTGGCTCTCCACCTTCCCTCTTGATTTTAGCAAAATCCACATACACTCCTGGTTAGTGGACATGGTATAGCATATATACAGTATGATGCTAATGCTACAGCTTAATTTTCTTCTTCCATCATCTAAGCTTTGGCAGTAGGTCTTTTCAATTTAAATATTTGAGATGTGTATAATGGCAGCAGAATGCAGCAATACTCCTCAATGCAGATTTGCAATTACTGTGATAATTTGCCAATGATGGAATTTTATATGAAGAGCTATTGGCAGGTCTGTGCTTGGCAGCTTGACACTGGCAGCAGTTGGACATTTTCAGTAACTCAGCTTTTTATTGTTTGCTGAGGCTATCCAAAGGTAATGCTATAGATAACTCATGCACAGACGGCATTTTCAGATTTGTGCTGTCATTAATCTAAATTCTTCACTTACCAGTTTGTTAGAAAAGCTCGTGCCGCTTAGTGTTGTGAATGGGAAAGAGTCTGCTCGCAATTTGTGCTAATTTAATTTGTGAAAATAAAGTTACGGTAGTACAAATAGTAATAATAGAGATAATGCTTTTTAAATTATTTGGTCACCAAGTCAGACTTGGTGTGAGCTTCTAGGTGTCCTGAACTATTGTCTACAATTACATCTTATATAAGTGTATTGCAAATGATGCTTCCCATTAATAAATAGAAAAATGTACCTTCTTCCACTCAAAGTCCATTTATTGAATATCCATAAATGGAGAACATGAAGCACAGGGTGCAATACCCTCTGACGTGTTTCAGACAAACCCTGTGGGCATGTCCCCACAGCAAGGGTTTTTGGACAGTTTTTCAGATGGTTCGCGGTTTTAGACAACAGTCTGAAAAAATGCAAGCTACGCTACCCCATAGACTTCAATAGAAAAAACTTCCAGCAGTCCCCACTGACCTGTTTTTCTGCTGGGTGGTTTTTCACACCGCCGGCGGTCTGCAAAACATAGAACATGTTTTTTCTTCCGCCCAGTTTCCACACTGAAAATTAACATTGGAGTCAATGTAAACTGCTCAGAAAGTGAGTGAGTGTTTTTTGGCGCGGTTTTTGGGCAGTTTTCAGTTTTTGCAAAAAAAAAAAGTGAAGAATGATCCCACCTATGGGTGTTTTTGCAGGTCCTTTTGCACTTTAACATAGGAAGGTCCTGCAAAGCACTTCAGTGTGAACGAGAGCCTATAAATCCTCTTTTTAGCCTAAACTAACCAAATTTTGATACTTTTAACATGCACATGTGCTTAAAGTGAAAAAGTTGGCCTTTGTGCATCATTGCTAAATTGTGGAGATAAAAAAAATCACATGGTTTCTTGCACCAATCAGGAATACTTTTGCACTCAGTATACTTTTCAGCTTGAAAAACAGTCCAAAAACCGCTGGGAAAACTGGAACAAAAACAGTCCAAAAAAACAAAACTGCTGAAAAAAAGACTGTTTTTTGTGACAAAAAGTCCAAAAACCGCATGTAATGAACGGTTCCACTGAGGTCAAAACAGAGCTGTTTTTGTCCTTTGCCGTGTAAACACACCCTTAGTCATAACACATAAAAGTTGCAGTAGTGACCGAAATCTATAGTGTGACTAAACCCAGTTTCCCAAGCCAACACTACCGCTTTGAGTCAGTAAAGGGGTATTCCAATCTTACACATTTGGATTTGTCATAAAGGTAGAGGGCTATTAGTGTGCTGAGAGATTTTGAAATGAATAGAGAGAGCCATCCATGTGTGGTCAACATTCCAGTTCTATTGGCCATGGTACAAAGTAGGATGGGAGTTCTAGGGGATATACCATATGGGGATATACCATAAATGTGTGTGTAACAACACTGGTGGACTCCAGACTACGAACAGAACTTAATAGGGCAGTCAACAAACAGTTGCATGCAGTAATTATAAGAAGCGTGTATCAACTAAAAAACTAGATGAACGCACCTTTAGATGATTTATTGGATGGACAGCAAGGTAGATGATGGCAAGAATATGGCCTGCGATGACACCAACAGTGAGATCAATAAGGAAGAAAAACAATAATAATAATATAATAATAATAAGTGATAAGTGACCCTAAGCTTATTATCCCTGAATCTTCCCCTAACCTGTCTCTGAGATCTGACCCTAAAACCAAGACCCCCACTGACCCTAGTCTATCCCTGAAACTAACCTTAAAGCTATCCTTCAGCTTCAATTTATTTGAACAATAAGTTATTGGAAATTAGATTATTAGTTTTATTACAGCAATGCATGGCATTCCAAAAGCTTAATGGGATCCAGTTATGGATCAAAACTGGCATGTGGCACTAAATATAAAGCTCCCAAACAATGCTGTAGAATAACTGGTTGAATAAAGCACATTTTAGTATCTGTATTGAGACTTCACCCAGACTACCTATTTTTTGGGTACTGGACTTAGGCTAGGTCTACACAGCATTGGAGAAAAACTACCTGAAAACCAAATCCTAAAAATTTTCATAAAACTGATTTTTTTTTGTCCACTGCCTGTCAAAAGCTGCTGAAAAAACTACCTTTTTGTGGCGCATTTTGGAGTTTTTTGTGCGTTTTTTGGTGCGTTTTTGCATTTTTTGGGGTGTCTGTTTTGCAGAGATGCACAGCAATAGATTTGCTATGTATTTCTGCAAAAACACGGCAAGAAAATTCCGGCTGAAAAAAGTCGGTGGAGACAACAGGACATTTTTGCTATAGAAGTCTAACGGATGTTTTTCTATGCTGTGCAGACATTATGGTTGTCCAATGGAACCTATGCTATAGAATAGATTCTGTATTTTTCAATTTGCTTTATTTTTTGTTTAAGAACCTGTAACGTGATAGAGCCTTGTTAAAGTTCTCCTTACCTTCCGTAGGATGGGAACAATCAGGAGTCCTGGTCCTGGAGCAATAGTTCAGCTTAAAACACACCCCACTACCACCTTTCTCTTTAAAGCTGCATCCAATCTGTAACATTCAGCTGCATTGCTTGGCCTCTTAAATGACCCTTCTACACAGCACCTGACGCCAAAGGTACATCTAAGCTCTTAAAAGATCAGGAGCACAAGCTCTTAGATATATCTTTAGCTTACATAACTATTAAGCATATAGATTTTATTACCGTGACGTTCCACCTCCCCATTAAAGTAGACGAGATAGGCCAGTGGTGTTTCTCCACTGCTTAAGTGAGAAATGCTACTTCAGCACTGGATTGAAAAACGTTTGCAGTGACCACAAACATACATACTCCACAGAAATTATAAAGTTTATACCAGAGAGGAAAATATCATATAAAATATAACTTTTAATAAATTATTTAGTAAACAAACATGCTCAAAAGCATAAAAAAGGAATAAAATAGCACTATATTACGCCATTCTATGAACTAGTTGGAGGATAAAGATACAATAAGGTATAAAATATATCTTGTCCCCATATTACCCTATCAACAGGTCAACAGGACCACCCTCTCCCAATAGCTACATCTCTGCTCACTTTACCAAAATGTGTACTTTGGAGACAGTGTATGTAAGACAATTTTTAATGATATGATAGGCTCAGATACAGCAGCTCAGCTCTGCTTCAGGAATTCTACAATTAAATTCTGCAGTCACCAAATAATGGTCAGTTTTACACAGTACAAAGTGAATATAGTGTAGTTATATCCCATGATTAATAGTAATATTTTCTCTGATTGGAGTTGGCTCTCTCTGTTCTTCTCCATTATCACCCATGAAGCCTTTTTCCAGTCACATCTAATTTCTTCTTATGTTGCTGTCCCTAATGGTTGCCCAAGAGCCCCCTAAACATTTATACTGGTGCCCAAAAGTATGTATGTGTGATCTAAAAGTCCATTACCCCACTAGAACCACACAGCATGTGGCAAGGCGGATTTGTGGGCTGCCCTGGCTTAAAGGGGTTATCTTCGAGTTTAATGATTTCACAGAACACTATAAACAACATTTATGTTGAAAAGTAAAGACATCCCATTACCTTCATGTGTTTCTTTTGTTTTCTTTTTCCTCTTTATTCATTTATCATAAAATCCACTTTTTGCAGTGAAACTTCCTGCTTGAGGGAGGGTGAGTAGTTCTCCAGCAGTTCTTTCCTACAAGTTCCAGAGTTCATTGTAATTACAATCTAGGACTTCTCTGCACCCATCTTCTAATCCTCCCAGCACTGTACAGCCCGGCCCTGTAAACCCATACATCATCATTCTCAGACATGTACATCATTCCCCTACATCTCTGCTCCAGTTCAATTTCTGGTTGCTTGCAGCAGGCTGTTCATGGTACAGTGCACCAATCAATTTGCAACATGGTAAAAAAAAAAAAATTATTATTTCCTCATCCTATAATATATGTAATACATATACAAATATACAGTGGGTGCGGAAAGCATTCACACCACTTTAAATTTGTCACTCTTTCTTTCATTGCTGCCATTTGGTAAGATCCAAAAAGTTCATTTTTTTGCTCATTAATGTACACTCTGCACCCTCCATCTTGAAAGAAAAAACAGAAATGTAGATATTTTTGCAAATGTATTAAACAAGAAAAACTGAAATATCACATGGTCATAAGTATTCAGACCTTTTGCTGTGACACTCATTTAACTCACATGCTGTCCATTTCCTTCTGATCCTTCTTGAGATGGTTCCACTCCTTCATTGGAGTCCAATTGTGTTTAATTAAACTGATTGGACTTTATTAAGAAAGGCACACACCTGTCTATATAAGACCTCACAGCTCACCGTGCATGTCAGAGTACATGAGAATCATGAGGTCTAAAGGACTGCCCAATTAGCTCAGAGACACAATTGTGGCAAGGCACAGATCTGGCCAAGGTTACAAAAGAATTTATGCAGCACTCAAGGTTCCTAAGAGCACAGTGGCCTCCATAATCCTAAAATGGAAGACATTTGGGACGATCACTACTCTTCCTCGACCTGGCCGTCCAGCCAAACTAAGCAATTGTGGGAGAAGAGCCTTGGTGAGAGAGGTAAAGAAGAACCCCAAGATCACTGTGGCTGAGCTCCAGAGATGCAGTAGGGAGATGGGAGAAAGTTCCACAAAGTCAACTATCACTGCAGCCTCCACCAGTCGGGGCTTTATGGCAGAGTGTACCGATGGAAGCCTCTCCTCAGTGCAAGACATATGAAAGCCACATACAGTTTGCAAAAAAACACATGAAGTATCCCAGACTATGAGAAATAAGATTCTCTGGTCTGATGAGAGAAAGATTGAACTTTTTGGTGTAATAGTAAGCGGTTTGTGTGGAGAAAACCAGTCACTGCTCATCACCTGCCCAATACAATCCCAACAGTGAAACATGGTGGTGGCAGCATCATGCTATGGGGTGTTTTTCAGCTGCAGGGACAAGACGACTGGTTGCAATTGAAGGAAAGATGTATGCGGCCAAGTACAGAGATATCCTGGTTGAAAACCTCTTCCAGACACTCTGGAGCTCATACTGGACCAAAGATTCATCTTCCAACAAGATAATGACCCTAAGCACACAGCTAAAATAACAAAGCAGTGGCTTCAGAACAACTCTGTGCCCATTCTTGACTGGCCCAGCCTGAGCCCTGACCTAAACCCAATTGAGCATCTCTGCGGAGACTTGAAAATGATCTGCCAGGAAGAATGGCAGAGGATCCCCAAATCCACGTGTGAAAACTTGTTGCATCATTCCCAAGAAGACTCATGGCTGTACTAGCTCAAAAGGGGGCTTCTATTCAATACTGAGCAACTGAGCAAAGGGTCTTTCTTGCTTGATAAATTTACAAAACTATCTACATTTCAGTTTTTTTCCTTTCAAGATGTGGGGGGGCAGAGTGTACATTAATGAGCAAATAAAATAACTTTTTGGATCTTACCAAATGGCTGAAATGAAAGAGAGTAAAAAATTTAAAGGGGTCTGAATACTTTCCATACCCACTGTATGTGTCCTCATTACTGTACTTGAATGGTTTCATTCCTGTCAGCACCTCTGTTTACATAGTGACTGATGAGTCACTAGAAGCAGACAGATATTTTTCTGCTCAGGTCATGCCCACCACAGAGGGGTGTTTCTGAGCTGAGCCTGGATTCAAAGCACACTCAGTGAGTGATGACAAAACGTCCATTGAGGCCATGTGATCAATGAACATCACGGGGTATGCAGGAAGTAGAAAAAAGGGCAGTAAAGGGCTCTCTGCCTTGTTTTGCGAAGCAGAACAAATAAATAATTTTTAATGAGTACCAACTACAAAGTTCAATATAATTAAGTTGTGAGTTATATAACAAATAAAAAGATAGCCTGGTTGCAACTGGAACTGCTGTAACCCCTTCCCCCCCAACTACATCTCCAGGAATAACCTGACCATACTCCCCTCACCATAGCCACATAGTACCTAGATTAGAAGATAATACTAAACTATATTCTAACCATGTCATGAATATTCATCATGATCTTGTAAAGCGTCATGGTCAAAGACACAGATCTGGGCTGAAGATTTTGAAGAAATGTTGAAAGTTTAAATAGCAAATGTACATTTTATCAAAATGAATTGTCACAGTCTGTTCTTTTCTAATATGTAAAAAGACACCCATAAGAGAATAAATCTCTCTAACCAATTCATTCTTTTACAAGTTAGTCACACAGCTATTCTAGAGATATGTTCAGTTTTAATTGAATCTAGAACATCTTATGAATTATCCAGTGAAAGATGAGTGTATGTTGTGCATTTTCTTCTTCATATATCAAAAATAACCTTGATATGTATGTTCACATTTGAACAAAATTTTACAGTAAAATTAGCCTACATTAAATAGGTGTCTCCTTTTCAGAAATGTATGGCATATCGATAGGACATAAATTTCTGGTACCCACACCAATCTTGAGAATAGACTGAAAGTCACTGAAGACAGAGAAGAGGTCGTGCTTGTGCGGTACTCTGTTCTTTTCAATGGAATTTCCAAGCACAGCCAATCACCCGGCTCGACTGTACTCAGAACTCCCATAGAATAGAATGAAGACTTTCAGGGGCCCATTCTCATGATAAGTACTGTCATTGGAGGTGGGACCTGCACATATCAGACATTAATGGCATAAATTAACGATATGCCATTAATATCAGAGATGAGAATACCCCTTTACATTAATTATCTCATATTCAGTTATAGAAAGCTCTGGAGTGATAGTTCATAGAAAAAATGTAATAGAGCTAGAGAGAGTGCAAAGATGAGCAACCAAACTTATAAGGGGAATGGAGCATCTTATGAGGAGAGGTTAGCAGAATTGAATTTATTTAGTCTTGAGAAAAGACGGCTTCGGGGGGACATGATTAATTTATATAAATATATAAATGGTCCCTACAAAAGGTATGGGGAAAAATTATTTCATGTGAAGCCTCCTCAAAAGACAAGGGGACGTTTCCATCGGCTGGAGAAAAAAGGATTCAATCTCCAGAGGAGAAGAGCGTTCTTCTCTGTAAGAACTGTGAATCTGTGGAATAGCCGCCTGAGGAGCTGGTCCTAACAGTTGCTTAGATAACTACCTGAAATGAAAGAATATTAATATGTATGTAGCCATGTAAAATTCTGGATCCTGGCTGGTGGCAGCTCTGGGGTCAGAGATGGAGTCTTCCCTGGAGCAGATTGGTTCTTGCCTTGTGGGTTTCAGGGCATCCATCAAGTTCAACCAAGAGTGGGGAAAATGTGGGTGAAGGGCAAGGAGTTCAAGAGGCTGGACTTGAACTCCTTGCCTCCCTCCCTTCACCCACATTTTCCCCACCCTTGGTTGAACTTGATGGACACGTGTTTTTTTTCAACCATACTATTTAACTATGTAACTATGATAGGAGACATAAGGGGGGCACATAACAGAGGGTGAAGTAGAGCTCCCGGTTTGTGTAGGGAAGAATGGGGTTTATTTTAATGTTGAATAGGTAGGAGAAGGAAAATCATAGGACGTGTGGTCTTTACAAGGAGGGGTCAGCATGGGCGCAATATTGTTTCGTGTCACAGTGGTGGTAGGATGAGGGTTTCTTGAAGCTGTTTAAAAAAAGATGTAAGTGTTAATCAAGGGGGTAATGGAGACCTTGAAGTTTGAAACTGTAGTTGGGGGATCAAGTGAATATCCTCAGCTGCTGGTGTTAATCTCTGTGCCATTGTAGGCCCTCCGGCAGGGTGTAGCATGGCCGACGGTGCAGCCACAGTCAGGTGAAACGAATCTATGGAAAGAGAGCACTTTCAAAGACTCCTTATCAGCTACTGGGAATTGTTAATATTACCGTGTAATTTGTAGATTTATCTATGAAATGTTTGTTAATAAATGGCTGCTGTGGCCTCTCTACCATAATATGTCTTAGCGTGATTTGTTGGGGTAAGGCTTTGAGGGTAGATTGTTCAGCACTATTTCTATAGTCCCCTAGCTATGTCATTGGAAATGTTTACTACATGTGTTGACAGATAAATGCCTAATGGCCTAGCAGATTATCTATGACACAGGCACAGAGCTTTTCCTTCACTGGGTTACCAAACCGTGGAATGCCTCAGAAAGGCAATTACCAGAGCAAGCCAGGTGCAAATAAGGATTCAGCAGAAAATGCAGGGAAATCTTTAGCTTTGAGGCCTGTACAATTCTCTACATTTGCAGTCGATGTAGCACTTGTTCTTTGTGGGATGAGGTGTAATTGTTTAGTGGGGTGTGTATAAATTATTAACCATATTTTCATTGGGGGGAGGGCACTGGAAAAAAACGCAAAAGTGCCAGCTTTGGGAATTTTTTTTACAATGTTAACTACATAGTATAAATAACATGGGAAAATTATTGTGTGGGTCTTTCTTATTATCACAATACAATACTAGTCCATTTATGAGTAAAGGAACAGCACAATATATGCAGAAATGCTCCAAAAATATTTGAAAGTTGTGCAAGCCTCCAGAGTCAGACCCCAATTCTCCATGACAATGCAAAAAAGCATGGCTGTGGAGTCGGCAAGTCAAAGCCCCGACTCCGACTCCTCAATTTCCCAAACCTCCGACTCCTGAACCCGACTACCTGACTCCCAATACACGGGCAGTTTAATTGATAACTTTACTGTAGTAAAATAGTAACATTAGGCTGTTTATCACCTTATGATACAATAATCAAGCTATTTAGGTAGAACAGATACTAACAAGCAAAAGGGTAACAATGTTTTGATCTTTTGAACACTTGTGGGTAGAGTTGAAGAAAAAGCTGTATTTGTATCCAAGTCCAGTCTGCCCCCAACATTGGGATGTGTAGAAGAGACTGGATCGGGATTTTTGGTTAAGACCTGCTTGAATCTGATTCAGAGCCCAGAAGAATTCAGGCAGAAAAGAAAACCAAAAAAGGTGGATTTCCCAAATACAACAAAAAATACAAATTAACATTTGATTTTTAGGATTTGAACAGTAACAATGCAGTTACAGGAAAGAATCTGAGAAACTAAGCAGATGCTAAATACTTGCAAGTCAAATTTATGTAGATAGGTAAGATGACTGTAAAAAAAAATTACAGGAGCCTCATGTACAAAGCTGTAGTGTTTTGGGGAGATATGGAACCTGAAAATCTCAAAAGTTTAAACATTGTTACCATTTGCTTGTCAGGTACAATATTTTATTGGATATGACTTTAGAACACCAAAAAATGGTAAATATGCGAAACACTGCAGGAACATTTGTGGAGTCTCTGAAAATTTTTCTGGAAATAGTATTGCCTTCCCTCAGATCCTGCATACATGACCTCACATCTGATCTCATTATTTTCCAGGCTAGAGAACGGCCTCTCTACACTAAACTTGGGGGCAAAATGGTGACCACAGGGGCAACATCTTAACAAGTCGGGGTAAAAAGGAATTCCCTTTGCCACAGTCAGTTTTGTTAAAAGGTTTTTGATCTCTGCTACTTCTTTGAAAGCAGGTGAAAATATTGCTAAAAACTTTTTGCCCGGGGGGCGGGATCTTCCCCCCCGGGCCCAAAAGCGCTTTGCCTGCCCATGTCAGCAATTATACCCCTAGTGTTTGAGGCTGAATATATGGGAGCATTAGCACGGGCCGGGCCCCAAATTCCTCTTGCTTTTTTGAAATCGAACTAAACGGGGAACCAATTTTATTATTATTTTGGGGCCCGGGTCGGCCCCCTTTTTATGACACCCCGGACCCCTGCAAAATGGGGCACTGACCCTCCCCACGACCAAACTCCCAGCCCCTGCAAAAATTTAAAAAGAAGCGGGAGAACCAAAGAAAAAAAAATTTAAATTAATCACCCAGGGTCTTTACAGAGGGTAATTTCCAGTAAAACGTCTTCACTAAAACATTGCTGTTTATACAGACACTGGTGATTAAATTTACATTTTTTTATCTTTACATTTTATAGTATTAAGTCGTCGTAGGGGCAGCAATGTCCATTATGTGTACATTCCTATATTTTGACATATTAAAGCATTTTGTAAGCGGGAAAAAGTTGTGCTTTTTTCCTTTCAATTTTATATTTTTAAAAAATTTTTTTATTTTGTGTTTACATTTGCTTTTTATTTCCACCAGGGTTTAAAACCACATGACATGATTGTGTTAGAAAAACCTTGCAATACGGGTTTTTAAAAGGGATGGTAGTTCGGGAAATTTTCTTGGGTTTCCCGGGCTCCCATTTAAAAGGAACAAATGCTGCATTTTGCATTGTTGTATACCTTAGGGGTGAAGCAGTCAGGTTTGGAGTTTTTTGGTTTTAAAATTCCCTTTTTGCTGGCCCCATTTGTCGGGTTAATTGTAAAATTGGGAACATAAAACATTTTAAAGAAACCCCAAAAACCTCTATGGGGCACTAAAAAAAGGGTTTAAAAAAGGGAAAAAAGAATTTATTGGAACAGCTTTCCCGCCTCCTGGGGGAAATATAGGAAAAATGTTGGGTTCTTTGGTACAATTTTAAATCAAAAATTTTAAATTTTCCCAAACCTTACCGGGGCAATTTGGGCCCCCCAATTCGGGGTTGGGAAAACCTACGCTACAGCCCCTCTCTAGGTGCCCTGTTTCAGGCCTCCACATTTCCAAATAAAAATTTTTCCAGCTATAAACCTGATCTGTTTTTAAAAAGCCTGTGCAGGTGGGGGGAGTGCATAAAACCAAAAGATGGGAACCAGCCACTCCCTAAAAAAACAGTCAAAATGGGGCGGTCCCGGCACATCCATTTTGAAGAATAAACGTATAAGTGCACATTGGTATGGCAGTCAAAAGCTTTGTTGTAACATACAGATGACACCTGCTTTGGCTGGTATGGGCACAGATTCTGTGCCCACATGCTTACTGTACTGTATATGGCAAGTACAAGTTTGCTATACATTCAGTCCCCGACTTACACTGTTTCGACTTACATCTGTCCCCTAGTTACAAACGGAGACTTATGGGGCATGCTGACACTTGTAGTTCCATGTTCCACAGCAGATAGTAGCTGTGGAACGACAAGTTCCAGCATGCCACAGCAGCACATGAGGTGAAATTGAGGTGAAATCTTCTTAACAGGGGCACAGACAGAAAAACAAATGTAAAAACCCTTCCCTGTAGTATCCAAAACCAAAAGGAAACCTTTTGTGCTAGAGTTACATTTAATAAGTATACTTGTTCCGACTTACATACAAATTCAACTTAAGAACAAATCTACAGTCCTTATCCCGTTCATAACCCGGAGACTGTCTGTACATGTGCAAGGTTTTGCACCAAGGAGTTAAAGTAACACCGAGCAGAAAACTGACTAATTACAAGTAAAAAGAAGATAAATCTCCCCACACTATTGGCATTATGCAGCATTTTCTGTCTGTATCTAAAACAAACAGTCTTTGAAGTCTCCTGCCTGTAGACTTAGGGCTTGTTCACACGGCGTTTTTGTGATCCGTTTTTGAGATCCGTTTTACGGATCCGCAAAACGGATCTAACAATTGTCAGTGTGATTAACATTGAGTTCAATGGCAAAAGCGCATCGCTGTTCCCACAGGAGATCGCCGATGCACATTTGAGGGCTCTCCTCGCGCGCGCTTTCGCCCTCCCGCTTTTTAAAAATTGACATTTCAATTCTACTTGCGTTTTTACGCAAGTGAAAGCCCATAGGAAAATAATGGAGTCCGCTTTTTGGCAACTGTCCAAAAAACGCTCACACTCCGGGTACGTATCAGTTGCGCTTTACATACTGAAAGCGGATGCGAAAAGCGCAGTGGGCGGCCGGACAGGGGATCGCAGGTGAGCGGCGGCGGCCCGATGGACGGGGGATCGCAGGTGAGCGGCGGCTGTGAACAGCGGAGGAAACCCGGTTCAGTGAATGGAGGTGGGGAGATTTGAAATGCTGGAGGTGCGGGAGATTTGAAATGCTGGAGGTGCGGGAGATGGATGGGAGGCAAGGTGCTGCAGGGGGCATAGGAGGTGAGCGGCGCGTGCAGGGCGATGGATGGGAGGCACGGTGCTGGGCTCGGCTGTGCAGAGGGGAGACGTGCTGGGCTCGGCTGTGCAGAGGGGAGACGTGCTGTGCAGAGGGGAGACTGCTGGGCTCTGCTGTGCAGAGGGGAGACGTGCTGGGCTCGACTGTGCAGAGGGGAGACGTGCTGGGCTTGGCTGTGCAGAGGGGAGACGTGCTGTGCAGAGGGGAGACATGCTGGGCTCTGCTGTGCTGAGGGGAGACTTGCTGGGCTCGGCTGTGCAGAGGGGAGACGTGCTGGGCTCGGCTGTGCAGAGGGGAGACGTGCTGGGCTCGGCTGTGCAGAGGGGAGACGTGCTGGGCTCGGCTGTGCATGGGGAGACGTGCTGGGCTCGGCTGTGCAGAGGGGAGACGTGCTGGGCTCGGCTGTGCAGAGGGGAGACGTGCTGGGCTCGGCTGTGCAGAGGGGAGACGTGCTGGGCTCGGCTGTGCAGAGGGGAGACGTGCTGGGCTCGGCTGTGCAGAGGGGAGACGTGCTGGGCTCGGGAGAGAGAGAGAGGTCGATCGATCTAAATATGCATCCGGAACGCGCTTGCGTAAAACGCAAGCGAATAAGCATTCAAAACGGATCCAAATAAAGTATCAACTGCTGCGTTTTGCGGATGCGCTTTTCAGCTGTCAAAAACGGATCCGTAAAAAGGATCCAAAACGCCGTGTGAACAAGCCCTTACAGCCAGAGATAGAATAGTGAGGAGAACCTGGGAAATCGCAGAACTCCTGGTGCACATATAGATTTCTATAGATATTTCATAGATAGAAGCAATGAAGGAAAATAGTAAAGGAGATCAATGCAGCAAGTACTGGAATACGGTTCTTTTTTGTGAATTTTCTATTAGACTAGAAACACACAGCATCGGACAAAAACCGTTGGAAAGCCGCCGGCTTTTGGCTGATACATGACCGCAGTTTTTGTCATTGTTTTCGTAAAAACCACGGTTGGTTCTCGTTTTTTTTGCTGTTGGCCCATACAACTGATTCTATGGGAAACCGATGGCAAAACGTCGGCGGATTATACAACATATTCCTAAAATCCGCCAGCACCAGAAAACGAGCTTTAAAAAAACCACCTGTGTAGACTACAGGTTTTTTCTATTCAAGTCTATGGACATGCTAAACAGTTGAATTGTCAGCGATTTCAAAATACGAAAACCGCCGAAAATCCAACCGTGTGGATGGAAAAATGAGGGGCGCTCTGATTGGTTGCTGAGGGCAACAAGAAAAGTCTTAGACCAAGACAGTTTTCATACATGTGGCCCTTAGTGTGAACATACCTTTACACTTTTCTGCGTTATGCTACCTCCACATGGCACTGTATTTTACTCTAGAAGCAATGATTCTACAGCAGGAGTGTCAAACTCATTTCCACCCAGGCCCCCTAAGTTTTTTTCATTCATATTCCATGGTGTTTTTCCATCCCATTGTCTTTCATGGAAACCAGCGCTGAAATTCAGGCCTTGAACTGCTGCACAGAATTATCTTGCTGCGGATTTTAAATCCATGTTGCAGAAAAAAAAAGTGACTTGTCACTTGTTTTATATGAAATCATGTTAGATTCTGCATTGGGCACACTAGATGTGATTTAACCCCATTGAAAATTAGGCTGTTCAGCTTTCACAAATGTATCACCACCACGATTACAAAGTGGAAATCTGCAGCAGACATCTGAGGGTATTTTCTCAGTCATTGAGAAAAATCATGACTGATTTTCCTGTGAACATTCCCCAACATACCCAGATACGGAACTATAGGCACACTCTGTTCTCAAGTTGCCCCACAGTCCTGTGTGCTGACTTGTAGTGATGTTGCAATCAGATAAGACAAAGAGCAGAGAGGGTAGGGGAGAGCAGATTGGAAACCAGAGAAACCTGAGTGCACTTAGAGCTGATAAAATCACTTATCTCCCCAACAAAGAAAAATAAACAAAGCAATATAATTGAAAAAAGTATTTATTGTTCCCTAGATTTTGAAAGCTAATTTTTGTAGTGAGACAACCCCATTAAGTCCATTAGTACGGTGACTCAATTTCATTCCAGAGTCTCAAGTTCAGCTTAAAGAGAACCTGTCACATAGATTATGCCCCCCTTGCTGAGTGCAGCACAAGCTAATGACATACATGCTGTTTCCAGCGCTGTGTCCCTTATTCTGTAAGATGCTGTAGTTTGAGTATTTAATGCTCAAATCTGCAGTTTTCAGCCAGAAAAGAATCATTAAGAGAGTCAGTTTTTTCAAACCCTGCCCACCTGAGACTAGCCCCGCCCACCTCAACTGATAAACCTATTACTTTCAATAGGTAGCAACATGAGACTAACTGACAGGTGGGTGGGCCTAGCCTTTGGTGGGTGGGGCTAACACCTGCTCAAGAATAAGATTTGAGGGGTAAATGCTCTAGAACTCCAGCATCTTACAGAATAAGGGACACAGCGCTGGGAACAACAGGTCTGTCACTAGCTTGTGCTGCCCTTAGCAAGGGAGGCAAAATCTATGTGACAGCTTCCCTTTAAGTAGGACAGAACGCCTGCTATGTTTTGGGTGACACACCCCCTTTGTCAAGCTCGATGGTAGTGCTCTACTCATGCAGGAGAAAGAGAGGGTGTCACCAAAATGTAGCAGGTGTGCTGAGCTACCTTGGCTGATCTTGGAACTCAGCTCAAGCTTGACAAAGGGGTGTGTCCACCAAAACAAATCAGGTGTGCTGTGCTATCTTGGCTGATCTTGGAACTCAGCTTTCTTATATTGCATGGGGTGAAGTTGATTAAAAGTTTAATGGACCACCATCAGTTACCTCAGGTTTTTAAAAGGTGTATAATGTATTTGTAATATTTTAAAAATAAATATATACATTTTTTTAGGCCATGTTCACACGGCTTAAAATTGGACATATTTCAGTCCGTAATTACGTGCCGTATTGCGCAAATTACGGCTGGAATACGTCCCAGTCATTTCGGTAATCCACAGTTCTCATAGAGGACTATGGATTATGTCTCCCCTCCCTGCTCGGCGAATCCGCCGCGGGGGAGATAATTGACATGTGAATTACCAGCTGCGTATACGCGCCACTGGTAAGGAAAGTCTATGGGCCGGCGAGGTGCCGGCCCCCCACTCACTCCCCCGCTCCGCCCCGTCCACACGGCGTAATTGCGGGGCGTAATTACGCCCTGAAAATACACCGTGTGAACATAGCCTTATAGTTTGAATTTAGGAAACATGTTGTCTGCAGCTGTTTATGTTGATGATGAGTATATACTAGTGATATGTCATAACACTCATGTGAGAGTGTAGCCAAGCGTGCTAGGAGTTAATTGATATAGAATAAAATGATGCATACTATCGTATTCTCCATATGTAACCTGCTGCCGAAACATTACAATTCTACAGATGTGGGCAGCAGAAAATCAAACAAAATATGTGCAAAGCTAGTGGATCTATATCCCATAGACTAACAAAACATATAAAATTCCCACATTATTGAACGGTCACTGTTTTCCGTAAGCTTGGAAATGTAGTGATTAGGTGTAAAAAAAAAGCATCAATACATAATCCAAATGTATTTTCCACAGCAGAGCACGCAATCCCTAACAATGTTGTATCAGATTATGTAATACTACCTTATTGCTCTTATGTAACATGTGAGTCTTATATAATGTTATATTTTTTATTCTTGATTAGTTGGGTATTCTTGATTGATTTGGTATGTTCTGTGTAGCCACACCATGGACATTCATAAACTGTATCTGTAGATAAATAATTTACCAGAGGGAGAGAATAAAGAATTCTAGTTGTAATGAACACTGACATCCTGGGGGTCAGTTAGCTCTGGGGATCACCGTTTCCTGTGTTAGATGGACTTGACACATCAAAAACTTTCATTTCAACAAAGTACATAAGGGATGAAACTGACCTCAGCAGCTTTCTTCTTCATACACCTTGCAATAACAGCGTTAAAACTAATCCATATCAATCATAATTAATTATTAAGGTGGACCTGTGACGTCTCCTGAAATATCTGTTATAGTAAATCCTTGTGTTTCCTGTGAAAGAACAATTCTGGAGCATCTTCTCTTACATCTCTGTGTTGTGCTGTTTCTCCGTTATTCCTTTAAGAAATTTATTACTGAATCTGTCAACTGGGTGATTCCAAATGTGGGTGTGTCCTGTGCAGTCCAACAGTGTCTAATCAGTCCTATACCAAAGGCACCAAAAATCCCTCGTACACTAATGTGAGATACTCCCACAAACATGTTAATAAAAAAAAAAAATTGAGTCTTATCTCAATAAAAAAAATACAAAATTGTATTAACATGATACAAGATTATAAACAACCAAAAAAATACCAAGACATACAAAAAGAGGAAAAACCAATACAAAAAGGAACACAGCGATGAAAGGATATCACAAAATGTAATTCATAATATAAAAACATCAATATTGTATGCATCAAAAACAGCTTATAAAGTATATCCAGGGACCGGATAATACAATGTATACTGGTACAATGTGACCCTGAGCCAAAAAGTTATCAGCTTGATTGCATACAAAAATAGATTCAAATATATGAAAGTATGAAAATATCAATGTTTATATCCACAATGAGCATACCACAAAAATGTAACCCTAAAGAAGAAATTACAATGGGCCAGTAAATAGCTCCACGAATCCAAATTAGATAATAATGGACCATAATAAATAAGTAGTATTACCCATGTATAGAGGTGGTCCCGTCCTGACGCGTTTCGCCAAGCAGGCTTCTTCAGTGGACACTGTTTTTGATGCATACAATATTGATGTTTGATATTATGAATTACATTTTGTGATATCCTTTCATCGCTGTGTTCCTTTTTATATTGGTCTTCCTCTTTTTGTATGTCTTGGTATTTTTTTGATTTTTTGTTTGTTTATAATCTTGTACCATGTTAATAAAATTTTGTAATTTTTTACTGAGATAAGACAAAAAAAATTTCTTTTGTTTAACAGTGTCCAATCAGTGCTGACTGCAAGTGTATACAGTAACCCTCCCCTCTGAAAACTGGAACGGTAACACCCAGCTGACAGATTGAGTAATACATTTCTAAAAAGGATAACAGAGAAATAGCACAACACAGAGTTATGAGAAAATGCTCTAGACTTTTTGTTTTACATTAAACACAAGTATTTACTAAAACAGACATATCAGAAGCTGTCACATGTCCTCTTTAAGGTTTCCTCATAGACATGGTCTGAGCCTGCTGCCAGCACCATCATAACAGATACAGATAACCAAACCTATGGTTCTGGTTCCCACATCCCCAGGCTGGTAGCCCTGTTGGAATGTCTCACACCTTCCATCAAGGGATGTTCCTGTTTCATTGATTAACTTTAAACATGTAGGCAAAGGTCAAGAAAGACTGTTACCAAATACATTGCTGTTCTGATTTTGCTTCTCTTCAGATTCTGGGGCAGATATTATTGCCGGCTTTTGCACACAAGCTTCCCCAGTTACCGGCAAATCCCTCTGCTCTTACAGGCTCTAGCAGTTGTTGGAATGGTGAGGTTGCTCCCTGCTGTGTTCCTTATCTTGAAAGACTAGAGCTTGTTTACATTACTTACTGACAAGTTTTAACCCATTATAACTCAGTAGCCTTGTGCACTACAGTTTACAAACCTCTTTCACATATGTCACTAACAGGTTCAGCTAGAAATAGCAGCGCCTATAACCAACAATAACCCCACCCCACCCCAAAAATATGTCTGCCCCTCACCTTCTGTTTCCTCCTTCCTTCCTTGTAGACTGTAAGCCCTCATGGGTAAGGCCCTCTCTACCTTTGTACCAGTTGTTAGTTATTTATCATCACCTTGTACTTGTTTGACATATGCTATGTATATAAGCCTCCTCGAATGTACAGTGCCCTGGACCTAAGAGCGCTCTAAAATAAATAATAATAATAATAATAATAATAATATGTCAATCACAGCCTGAACAGGAAGCGTGAGTCTGAAGTTGCCCGTGTCTCTGTAAAACAGCACGGTGAGAACAGCCCTTTAAGGATATGTTCTAGGTGGCTCTAAATAAACATGATAAGCTCAAGATCAGCAGTTATGTACAATTCGTAGCAACTTAAAAATGAGCCATAAAAGTGATGCTGTAAAGGTACAGTATTAAAGTCTGTAAAATTTAATGTTGTATATTGGACGCCATGCATAACAACTATTGTAAGAAAAAGTCTCAGCATTTGCCCATGGCAATCAGTCCTATCTTCCATTATTTCCAAAGCAGATCTGAAAATTAAAGCAGTGAGTAACAGGTAGAGACATAGATAAAAAGAAGCCCCAACCTCAACCCCATCAGGCCTGACCCTACTAATGCTCTGCTGGCAGAATAGACACAAATGTCCACGTCTTTGATCCAAAACGACAAACCTTTTCACTGCTGCACGCGTTCTAGTGATGAGAACAAGCGACTTTCAGCCGCCACAACACTTAGTTATGACTCAGCTGATACTCTACTGACTCAATGTGGCGGCGTTACTCTCCAAATATAATGAAAAGAACGTCTGACGCAATCATCTTTTAATAATTGTGACCACAGTATGACTCACCGGACTCTAAATACGGCAGCTGGATGCATTACTTTTATAAACCATCAGCCGTTAATGCTTTTCAATTGTGGTTTTCTGAGAAATATATTATCTGTCCTATTAATCAGCCCCTGCGTTGCACTCGCTGGCAGCTGGTGGGTCCATCTTTATACACACAACCATGAAAAAATAATTATTGGTATATATGTTCTATCTTGTGTGAATATGTCAGTATGGCCCATCTTCGGTGCAGCAACCTGTGCTTGAGCCGTGGAAGATTTAAAGGGGTTTATAGGCTTATATTAAATTGTTTGTTATTTTAGCTCATATGCCAGTAGCAGACAAACATTGATGGATAGCTACAAATCCTTTTGAGTGATCATAATAAAAGCCATTTTCTAGACAGACTTTGAAAATATTCTTGCTTTCAGAACCCTGATGGACAGGACAGGTCAGGGCTCTCTGTATTCTGAAATGGAGGAAAGACCAGCCAGTTCAACTTCTCCACTTGGGCCATTCTATGTCATCTCAAACTACAATGAGAAAGCCTATGGCTGCTTTATGCTGTGTGGTTTAGCATAAAACAGCTGGCAGGTTCTCTCTGAAGTCAATAGGGTCTGTTAGTGGTCAATTGAATCTCTTAGGGGCCGTTCACACGGCTGATTTGGGCACTGATTTCTCCCGGGCGGGGAGAAAGCGATATGTCAATTATTTACAGTGTGTACGCGCCGTGAATAATGAATGTCTATGGGGCCGGCGAGCTGCCGGCCCCCCGCCCCTCCCCACGGCAGTCGGCGTAATTGTGGGGCGAAATCCGTCCTCGCAATTACGCCGGCAATCAGCCGTGTGAACTGGCCCTTACACAATGGACTGAAGCCATGCCACTTGTGTGAACAGAAGTTAAAGGGCTTGCCTCACTACAAGGATTGCTTTTTATGCTAAAGATCTTGCAAAAACAAGTCACTTTGCGATATATGTCCATTGTCAGTGTCCTATCTTTTCCTAGATATTCCCTCTTGTATGGGCTGCATCAGCTCCTCAGCTCACTATAGCTACAGTATATAAGAAAAAAAAAAAAAAATTGCCAGCTCACCACCTCCACTGGAACACAATGCCCGGATCCACTTGGTCAGAGTGTAGCATCCAATAAAATGGAAAACGATCCAGCAATTCCAATATATAGCAGTTAAAAGCACAAAAATTTATTTCAATCTTCATAAAAAATATATGCATAGTGCATAGGCACAAATAGTGGAGAAGCAGCCCGGGTAGATGACCCTCAAACTGCTGCGTTTCAGGGACAGCAAAGCAGATTCCCCTTACTCATAGCATACATTTGCATATATTTTTTATGAAGATTTAAATACATTTTTGTGCTTTTAACTGCTATATATTGGAATTGCTGGATCGTTTTCCGTTTTATTGGACGCTATAGCTACAGACCTTTCCTATCTCTCCTGATAGGCTGCCAACACTGGTTGCTATAGCTACAGACCTGGCTTCTACTGCAGCCTAGTGGAAGCCAGTAAACACACCCTTCAAAGTGAAGACAAGAAAACAGGACGAATCAATGTAGTGAGACAACCCCTTTAATACAATGCTAATACCCATGGATGGTTAAACAAATACATTCATTTAGGATTTTCTGTTATCCTGACAGTTTTTTTTTTTGTGCCAAGAGTTGAGAGGTAGATGGTTGATTATAAAGGCATGTTCTAGGGGAGAATTATGGGCGACATGTCCAAAAAGTGGTGACGGCAGTTTTTAAAACACACCAAATATCCTAGAACTAGGAACAAAAGACAGGCACAATGCTCACCAGCTTCAATCAGAAGCTTGCATCCCCAACTGAGACGTGTAGCTCACCTCCGCCCGGAATCCTGGCTTCCAGCCAAAGTCTAGCAGGTAACTTGAAAGAAATTTAAACTGGATCCAGCGATTAGGTGAAGAAAGTGCCGTAATTTATTTCAATCCAGCATGCATGAGGGTACAGGGCAAGCGAGAAACCAACGCGTTTCGGGCTTTACGAACACCGGTCACCGTGAGCAAGGGCTGTTTGTAAAGCCCGAAACGCGTTGGTTTCACGCTTGTCCTGTAACCTCATGCATGTTGGATTGAAATAAATTACGGCACTTTCTTCACCTAATCGCTGGACGGCAGTTTTTAGGCGCATTAAATCAGTGTAAAGTGCGCCTGACTGTACGAACCTTACATAGTAAAATTAATGCGCCTATCTAGGCACATTTCAAAATCTAGGCGCATATCGTATTGTTGCTAGCATATTTGATGCGCCTTTTTAGGCACATTCATGTGTCGTGCATGGCATATAACGCACCTAGTTTTGGTGCATTACAGTTCCTTTATATAGAGAATAGGGTGTCAAGAGTTTTTTTGGTGCAAAATACACCAAAAAAATGTCGCAGTCGTATTGGGACATGTCGCCTTAAGTCTTTTGCTGTTTCCTCTCTATACATTATAAGGCCTGATGCTGAATATAGCATACAGTTTTTGGTTCTATGCAGTACAAATGTGTTAAAGTTGATAGGATACTTTAAAATTGAGGTGCGCGACCAAAGTGGCAAGACGTCACCCCACGGTCAGCCAATCCACACCTGTTGTTTGTGTTGCCCCACCCCAGTTACCAGTCAAAAATTTTTTAAAGTCTATAAATCAAAGCCCAAATGCCGGGGTCTGCTATTGGACCCCTCAGCTAATCCCCCCATAACCCCAAAATTTAAATACTTATGGCCCCAAAATCATGAGTTTAAACTATTGAAAAATTTATTTTCCCAACAGTCCAAACACAATTGTAGAATTTAAAAATACTTGGGTATAGTGAATTGTACAGCTTGGTGCTTCTTGGATACAAAAAAAATTAAAATTAATCTAAACTAGATCACTGTCTATGATTAATTTATATATTACAAACTATAAACAAAATGAAGTGCTATTAAAAATTGCATCACCAGACCTCCCCCAATTTTTGTACAAAAGCCAATGTTAGGACCCAAAGGATATCTATCTCATCTCTATCGTGTTTTACTAAATCTCGGGTCATAAAAATTGGGGGGATTAATGAACTCCTTACTAAAACACAGATAATTATTGTCACAGAGGTTCTTGTGATTTTAGAAAGGGGAGAGAGAGGGGAACATCTCTCCCTTTGGAGAGCACATTAAGGTGTGTAGTTTTTGTGCCTTTTAGCCCATATAAGCTCTGCATATCACAAGGGATTATGGGAAAAGGGGGGGAAATCACTGTGCCCTCTATAGGTTGTAAAGAGCTTCCACTCCTTTCCCATAATGCCTTGTGATATGCAGAGTTGTTGGGGCTAAAAGGCAATCAAAACACTACCACCTTTAAATGGTGCTCTCCATAAGGAAGATGTTTCCCCTTTTTAGCCCCTCTTTTCCCCCCCACCAAAGCCAGTACGCTCTGCTTACATGATGAGAGGGGAAAACCCTGAAAAAAGCGTATGTGATGAGCGATATTGGCTTTCTAATATTCCTTTTTTTTCTCAAAGTTCAGTGAATCAGAAGTAAATTGGGTTTGTTACAACTATTGGGGGGGCAGTGAGCTTCCCACTCCTTTCCCATAATGCCTTGTAAAATTTTTATAAGGGGTTCTTTTTTGGCAAGTTAAAGGGGATGTATGTTTTTTTAGTTGGGTTGTTCATATGCTCTCATTTTTCCATCTAAAAATGCAGGGGTGTGTCTTCCCCCCCGCTGGGGACCATCCCCCCTTCAGTTCAGTGGCTCCCGAGACTCCCGCCCCCCCCCCCCCCCCTATCACCCACAGTCACTGTGTCTCTCCCATCATCTTTTTTTGAAAGAGGATACATACCACGGCTGCATTCAATTTAGATGAGCCGATCTTTTCCCCTCTCACAGTGGAGATTTTTACAGTTGAACCCATTTCTATGAAGGGCCAGATCTCCCTTCTATGCTGGAGAGGCAGGGATGACACACAATTGTGCGTTTCCCTGATTTAAAAACCCCTGCAATGTTATCTATTTTTCTGGCTGGGGCAGATAAAAAAGGGGGGCGGCCCCTTTTTGAGTGGGGCAGGAATGCAAGCTCCGGAATACAGGATGCCCGGGGGCCTGACAAAAGAAAATGAGCTCTCAGCTAGTAAAATGAAAGGGGGGGACCCGGGCCAGCACAGATATCAGTGTAAAAAGAAACAGAGAAAAGGGGACCCTGGATAACAAGACACTTTGCTAAGAAATCTAATTGCAAATTTACTTTTTTTACGCCCCCTTATTTAAACCCATTTAATAAATTTTTACAACCCTTTTAAAGGGGGGTTGTTCACTACTTTGATTTTTACCCAGCCCTGTTTTCTTGGGTTTCTTTTTAAATTGGGGGTGTTTTTCCCCGGTTTCCCGAGGTGGTAGAATCAGGTCGTAGTAAACAACCAGTTGACGCTATCAGGAAGTCCAATGTCTGTGCAAGCGACCTGGGAGTGATGCAGCCCATAAAGAGGGATTCTCAGAATAGGTAGGATAGTTTGGAAATTTTTTAAAGGACTTTGTTTTGCAAGATCTTAAACAAAAAAAGTAATCCTTAGTGAACAACCCCTTTAAGTAGTATTTTTATGTAGTCACTGAGATCCCTCTTTTCTAATTCCCGTTTGTTTTGTAAGTTTTGTACAATCTTGGATATTTTAACTCTTACAATCTCACATGGGTAACGAGTAGCCAAGCGTACTAGTCGCTTCGAATATTCTAAAATTTAAATTGGGTGGACTTTTGGTAAAATAAATTTGCAAAATTTGAACTATGATTTTGGTCTTATAAATATTTACCCCCCATTACGCTAGGCTTCCGCTTCGTAGCCATCCGGACGGTAAAAAGGCCATCGCACAGACTGGCAGAACAGTGGCTCAGTGACTAGAATGTTTCCTTGCAGCACTGTGGTCCTGGTTTGGGATATGACCAAGGCAACTCTGCTAAAGTTTGTTTTTTGCTACAATGGGGTCCATCAGGTTTCATATGGGCCCTTTGTTTTATGGAAAAAAATGCAACATGCTAGATTTTTCTTGTGTTTTTTGTGGAAGGCTCCGAAACAACCCCCGCAAGGCTTAAAGGATTTGTTCACTACAGGCTTTCAGCTACCTCAGTGTGTCTGGCAGCATGGATTTTTGAATTCAGGGGCTGCTTTTTTGTCTGCCTTTTCCCCCCCTTTCCCCCCTCCCCCCCCGCACACAGACAGCTCTCCTCCCCCAAAGCGTAATTCTATACAGCACGGGGAGGGAAGGGGGTTTTTCTGCCAGAGTTACCCTGTGTGTGCCTGCCTAGATCTGTGCTCACTGCTGGGTAGCTGCACTGTGCTGATGCTGTGGCCGAGCTTTGCTGTTCCCCCTTTCCCCAGGTCAGGGGACACAGGAAGGGCTGATATATGACTGGCTATGGGCCCGAGGTCTGTGAAGTGTGTATGCTAATACCAGAGAGGGGGGGTGTAAAGGTTCCTATACCCCCTGCTTACATACAAATCTCCCTGACATCTCAAGTAACAACAAAAACAAAACACTGTCCTCCCATAGAAAAGACACGGGCAGCTTTGAAGTGAGTTACTATAATCACCTGTGTCACAATACAGAGAGAGGGGGGGATAAAACCCTTCACATCCCCCGATTGTTTTTTATTAGTATAGTCAAGCTCCCCAGAATCAGATTAAGTAAAAACACTTCATGCTGTCAATGTATGACCCAGATCACCCACACTTGCTCTCCCCAATCTGTGTAGAGAAGAGGGGGAGGGCACCACGGGGTTTAAAAGGCAGCAAGTCAAGAACAGAAGCCCGAGCCCCCCCTACAAAAAAATACTTGCGGGAGGGGGTCTGTGCCCGACCGATTTAGAAGCTGATGGTCACCCCACTGGAGCCATGAGAGAAAAATCAAAGGGCGGCTGCTTTTTGATTGAGGAGTATACACTCTATCCAGGATAACTCAAAATCATGGGGAAATTTTTAATGAACTATATTGCAAAGTGCTTTTTTTTTAAAATCTTTTTTTTAAAACCCAAAACATTGTAGCGAGACAACCCCTTTTAAACTATTTTTTATGTAATTTCAAAAAAAAATGCAAAAAAAAAACCCTTTACAACACAAAAAAACACATCAAAGGCTTGGTTCACATAGCAGGTTTAAATCCCTTTTTCATAAAAGCCGTGGCTTTAAATATCGCCCCACTCCAGCCTCCTTCCTGCCCGTCATACTACATTTAGACTGTAAGAAACCCGTCCCGCCCATTTTCCTCCCAGATTTGGAGGGAAAAAAAGTGTGTCTTATAGTCAGAAAAATATGGTAGTTATTAAAGGGGGGGGGCTCATCAAGGTTGCTTTTTTACGTTAAGATCTTGCAAAAAAAAAGTACTTTACAAGTTGTCCTTAGCAGTTCCCACCTTTCCCGATAAACCCTTTGTATGGCCTGCATCGCTCCTAGGTGTATAGTACGACCTGTTTGATCTCTCCGTAGTTGCACTTGGCGTATAGCTACGAACCCGTCCTATCTTCTGATAGGTGCCAGGTATTGCTATAGCAAGACCTGGCTTTACTGCAGCTTAGTAAAGCGTAAATACACCCTGAAAACAAAAAAAACCCAAAAAAAAGGATGAAGTGAGATGACTCAATGTAGTGAGACAACCCCTTTAAGCTTTTTCAGTAGTTTACAAATAATTGCTCACTAATTACTGCCTTAAATCTAATGTTTGTAGCTTGTTGCCACGGGATACGACCTGTAGTTCAGTTTCAGCTGTCTGTCAGGCTGCATCAGTTTACCAACTAGATAGGTGATCTATTGTCTATGAAAAGCAGGATGTAACTAGGACCGAATGTGTGAGCCAGCATAGGGGAATAACAATACTTGAATGCACAGGAGAACGTGCTCTTCAGCAGCCAGAGAAACATGGAAAGAGAACAGCAATGCATGATGGGCACTGTAGTTTGCTACCCACATAATTTGCTGTTGACGCCAAGTCCACAGTTCCTGCAAAGAGGAGGAGCACATAGGGGGCAACAGTATTATAAAAATATGTCAATTTTTTATATAGGACTAGCGTTATACTGTTGCTCAGGGTGTAATGACCCCATGGCCCCTTTTAATGCTTTTTGTTCAAATGCTGGAATACCCCTTTAAGGCTACATCTTGGCTGTATCCTGCCGGGCTTGGACCACTGTGAGTGCCTCCAGCCTCACACTTTGAGGAGACCTCTATCAGATATGTCCTTATGAATTTATATACTATGAATGTCAGAAGTCGACAGCTGATGTTACATAATCCTGAATAATGATCCTAATTTCCCAACAGGCCATCTTAGTGGTGGCACTGTTTCTATTACAAGACCAATAATTAATGGCTTAACCTGAGCTAATTTGATAGGACCTATTCCGAGCACTTGCATCTTCAGCACATGTTGTGTACATCAGTAGCATATGTCTGTGACCTTGCTGGGGGACTGCACACAGACATTCTGTTCTCTCTGATCTGACACTCTAGAACGTAGGTAATGTGCACTGAAGATTGTTTTTTCACCGTTGTTTATTTCTCATATGTTATGTCATGGATATTGTGAAGCCGTATGTATGCCATTTCTTGCCCCAGACGTGTCAGGTGAACCTTAGAGTAGAATTTATTTATTTATTTATTTTTTTTCCAATTCAAACAAATTTTTATTGAGAAAAAAGGACAGAAAAATGTTCAAGCAACCTCAAAGAAACATCATACAGTGACAAAATAGTCATAAGAGCAAAATCAACAGAGGCAAGTTGCTAACCTGTGAGCATATATCTTAATTTCTAATAGCTAAGAAAAATAGAAGTAACTCTCTATGACACAAACAAAGAGCTTCATCCACCCAGGCCGTGCAGAGCCCACTGGAGAAATGGACAGGTTCTATCCAATCCGAGCCAGTTAGATGGCTCAAGTCCGGCAAGGGTGGCGGAGCTAAGTAGTCAATAAACAAGACCTTGTAAAAACACCAAAATAAAGGAAAGCGTGAAATGAAAAATTGAAACAGATCCCTTAAGGACCAACAGAAAAGGAAAATAAACCAAAAACTAAGTCAAAAACTAAGACAACGGCTCCTCAATGGCACCTCTCCTCCCCAAAATAGACCATTGGTCTGTTGACTGACTCTACCTCCTGTCTCCAGCTCAGGACAGGGAATCCTCCTGAAACCAGAAGGTCCCTCAACCAGAGCAGGCGAGATAGCGATCAGTCCTGCAAGAGGAGATCCAGTCCCCCCAGGTGTTTAGATATTTGTTGTGGCATAACGGTGAGTCCGTTCTGAATTCCTCTAGCCGCTGCACTACATGCACCTCCCGAAACCAATCTGTCAGCGAGGGATGTGCTGTGGAGAGCCAAAGTCTGGGGATAACCATCTTAGCCGTTAGAATTTATTTTTTTAAATGTAGAACATTAATGAATTAATATTTTTATTCCAGTTTTACTCTATTATTTTCTTTCAATACATTAAGATTCCCAGCAATGTCCATGCAAGTAACCACTAGCCCCACAGCAAGACTGAAATAGGGTCCACTGTAACTACCTTTAGAAGCAAGTGAGGTAATAACAGAAAAAGCCTATGATTATTTTAAACTCATTCGATTCTCTGTGCAGTTTCCTCCTTTTGGATTATCTACAGGTTCCAAACTCGGACTGGCCCAGAGGGGAGCAGGGAAAACCAGCAGTGGGTCTCTGGGCAAGATAGGTCACTGAGAATACAGTCGTTGGTTTGTTTTTCAGAGAGAAAGGCAGAGAAAAAAAGAGGCATATGCAGTATGTGCAGTGATATACAGCAGATGTAGAAAAGGCCTCAAGAATTAATTCCACTAGTGGGCCCCAAGACTCAACGTCACTTAGTGGGCCCCAAGAATCCACTCTACAAGTGGGCACCAAGAATCAACTCCACTACTGGGCCCCAAGACTTAACTTCACTTAGTTGGCCCCAAGAATCCACTCTACAAGTGGGCACCAAGAATCAATTTCACTAGTGGGCCCCCATAGACTCAACGTCACTTAGTGGGCCCCAAGACTCCACTCTACAAGTGAGCCCCAAGTATTAACTTCATTAGTGGATCCAGACACCCTAGTTCGACACGGACAGGGTCAATAACTCCACTTCACCTGTAAATGGTGACTGGGAACCTTTGGGCTGCTGGGCCTGATATAAAAGGGGTTTTGCCACGATCTAATGTTGACATGGGAAAATGGGTATTTAATCACTTTTCTAATTATATGTCATTAAAAAAGTTAAGCCTATGAGAGCTACAGCTTGACTAAGATGCCCTTAGTTTCCTGACAGTTTACATAAGATACGACCAGGAGCTGACAGTAGGTGATCTGGCCGCGCTTGAGTTGTTGGCACTTCTGATGGCAGGGAATATGATCAAGCTTTGAAGGGAATGGGAGAAAGATCCTTGTCTGCTGTATAGAAATCCACTGGTTGTAATGTTAATATCCTGAGTAAACATGCAGACCTCCTGCTCATCCCTCCTGTCCTGCCTCCCCCCAGGGGGGGCATCAGTTTGTGAACCAAATGAAAGAATACTAACTCTCGGAGCTTTCTTGTAAACGTCTGAGTAAGTGCATCCACTGGACCACGCGAAGGCGATGATAGCTAGCCCACCCATGGAACGGAATCTAAGTAGCCCCCGGTTTTCACCAGAGACCCCGCCGCAAAGCAGGATGACTTGCTGCGCGTGAGGACTTACCAGGTCCGTCCCCCCTGACGTGACTTGCTGCGGTGGCGGCCGAGGTGCCACGAGGTACAAGAATCGTAGTCCGAGATACGTAGTCTGGGGGCAGGCAGAATTCCAGGGCGGCGGCATATGGTCGGGTCGAGAACAGCAAGGAAGTCAGGGGCAGCGGCAGAGGATCGAGTCAGGAAACTAGCAAAGGTCTTGGTACACGTAGGCGACATATGATTCAGGAACGCTTTTCCTATGCTCGGGGCGAACATATAACCAGACGAGGAATGACTGCAGGAGCGACCCTTAAATAGGGAGGCTTCAGGCAGACAACCAATTATTGGACACTGTCCTTTAAATTTTAAGAGAACGCGTGCGCCGCAAGCGCTAGGGAACGGCACCCGCAGCCTAGGCCGGCAGAGACGCGGGCGGGACAGAACGCGGCCGGGTTAAGTTACCACAGAGCGGACCCCCGCTTCGTCCCGCGGCCACGGCACACCCGACCGCTCCGGCAGGCGCCCCGGGAGGGGACCAACGGGTGCGCCCCGGCCCGCGTGCCGAGAAGCGGGGTCGCCGCTACAGTACCCCCCCCCCCCCTTAGGTCTCCCCCTCTTCTAGGCCTGAAGGAACTTACGGAGCAGGTCTTTGATTCAGATGTTAGACTCTGGTTCCCAGGACCCCTCTTCGGGCCCGAAGCCTTTCCAATCTACCAGAAAGAAACGCTTACCCCCTGATGGTTGTCATGTCCAAGATTCCTTTACCTCAAAACATCAGGGGACTTCTAGACCGGAGACGTGCAGCGCCCCGCTGGGAGAATCGTTCAAGACCAGAGGCCTTAAGAGGGAAGACGTGAAAAGGCATTAGGATGCCGGAGGGAGGAGGAAGGCAGAGCTTATAGGAAACCGGATTCAACCTGTCTGAAAGCCACGTCTGAACGGACCCAGGGAACCGCGACCCCAATTTTATAACTCTGGGGACCTTGAGCGTATGTGTTTTGGCAGAAAGCCACACTTTATCTCCAGTGGGAATGTGGGAGGGTCTTCTGACTCTTGTCAGCTTGGGAATTCATGCGGCGGATGCCCTTGAGTAAGACGCTTGTCCGGTCTTCCCGCCAAATGACCCCGAATATCCTGAACCTTGTTGTCCCACGGCAGGAACCTCAGAGGCTGAGGCCCAAGGGAGGGGGGGCGTGGGTGACTTTTCCAAAGACCACAAGGAATGGGGACGTCCAGTAGAGTGCGGAGTCCCGATGGGTTATAGGAGATTCCGCCAAGGAAGCAGTTTCGACCAGTCCGCCTGGCGTCCGACACAAAGTGCGTAGATACACTCCCCTAAGATTGGTTTACTCTCTCCACCTGCCCATGTGGTTTGGGATGGTACGCTGATGGAGAAGTCCATTTTAATTTGCACGCGGGAAACACAAGGCACCCAAAATTTAGAGACCGATTGGACGCCTCGATCGGAGACAATGTAGAGGTAAGCCATGCAGGCGCAAGAAATGTTGCAGAATAAAATGACCCGCCACTGGGAGCAGAAGGGAGACCAGGCACGGCACAATAGTGGACATCTTCGAAAACGGTCAGCTGACCACCCAGAGACCGAGTTCCCAGAGGAGGGAGGAAGGTCCGTGATGAAGAGTCCATGCCGTATGTGTGTCGCATGGAACCTCCGGAACAGGCAGAGGACAGAGCCAGTGGGACTATGCGTGAACCTTGTTTCGACACAAGTGGTACAGGAAGAACAAAAGTCCTTGACATCTTGGGACAGAGTCGGCACCAATATTTTCGGGAGATGAGGGCAAAGGATTTTTTCGTTTCCGGGGGCCGGCCCAGAAGTGAACTATCCCCCAACCCAGAATTCTCCTCCTGAGTGCGGGACGCACATAAGTTCTGCCCCGGAAGGACACTACGGAGATTCCACAGGAGCCACATGGACCAGTCTCAGGGTGCTATGAAATGCTGGCATATACCGGTTTTTCCTCCCCGGTAACGTCTAAGCACGGAGAGGGGCGTCCGCCTGACATTTTTCTCGGCCGTCTCGGAAAAGGATCTTAAAATCAAAACGAGAGTAAAAAAGAGACCACCGGCCTGGCGAGGATTAAGCGCTGAGCCCCGTCAGCATACCTGAGATTTTTTATGATCTGTGAAGACTCAAACGATTCGGGCACCCTCCAACAGATGTCGCCACTCCCCAAGCCAATTTTATGGCCATAACAGTTCCCCGATCTCCAATGGCAAAATTTCGTTCTGCCCGAAGAGAAGGTTTAGAAAAAAAACCCGCATGTGACGGTCTTGCCTTTGGGCCCTTCTGGGTCAGGACACAGGCCCCTGCTCCCAACTAAGAGGCATCAACCTCAAGGCTGAAGGGTCTCTCTGGATCCGGGCGACCAATGATAGGTGCAGAGGAGAACGCAGCCTTCAGACGGGAGAACCGCCTCTTCGGCAACGGAGACAAACATTTTAGGTTGGCGTTCTTCCTGTGGAGAGCCACGATGGAGCCACCAACGTAGATAAGTGGGGGTATGAATTGCCGTATAATTGGCGAATCCTAGAACCGTTGAAATCGCCCCCGGAGACGCGCGAGGTCCGGCCACTGCTGGATAGGCAGAGAGTTTCGCTGGGGTCCATCAAAGGCCTTGATCGGAGACTATAACCCCGGAAGGGGAAGGCAGGCCGGTGGAAGCGGCACTTCCTCTCCAGCTTTGCGTACATTGAGTTGTCCCGCAAACGACGCAGACTGGCCCGTACTTGTCTGCGATGGGTTCTTATGTCGGGCGCGAAAAAATCAATTGTCTCCAGGTACACAATGACCTGGTGACAGCAAGTCCCGAAATACGTCATTGACGAACTCCTGGAATACAGCTGGGGCATTGCAAAAGCCCGAAGGGCATCACGCGATATTCAAATATGCCCGTCCCCGTGTGTTGAATGCGTCTTCCCTTTCATACCCTCTCGAATCCTGATGAAGTTATAGGCTCCTCGCAGATCTAATTTGGTGAAGATCTTGGCTCCACAACGGAGCGGTCGAAAGCTCGGAAATAGGGTAAGGGTAGCGATTCTTCACCGTATCTGTTATAGTCCTCTATAAGCGATGCACGACAAAGAACCGTCTTTTATCTGAACAAAAAGAAGAGAAGCCGGCACCGCGGGTGAGGAGACTTTGCGTATAAATCCCTTCGCCAAGGTGCTCCTGTATATGGCGCGACATAGCCTGGGTACTCGGGTCACAGAGAGAGGATAGAAACCCTCACCCCGGGGGGACTGTACCGGGAGGAAGAATCTATAGACAGCTACGACCCGATGGGGCGGTATCTTCTCGAGCCTCTTCTCCGAGAAAACATCTCCCAAGATCCTGGTACTGTCGCTGTCAGAACCTGTAGAAAAACATGACAGACGACTGGGGAAAAGGTGAAACCGGCTGTGCCACCAAACAGAGGTCCTGTGCATTCCCGTCCCCAACGAAGGAACTCTTCGCCCCGTCGTCCCAGTCAAGTGTAGGGGCGTGGCGTTGCAGCCAGGGCAGTCCCCAACAGATCGCACGAAGAAGCGCGGCGCGGGGCAGGACGTGGAAGCAGATCCTTTCCGTGTGTAGGACCCCAACCCGGAGCGTCACGGGATCTGGTGAGGAACTGGATGGAGTCGGCTGAGCAGTTCCCCACTGTCAGAGGAGATGAGCACCGGCTTTTTCTACGGGTCAACCGCAAACGGTAACGAGATACCAGGGAGGTCGTGAATAAAGTTCCCGCGGCGGAGCCGGAGTCCCCAGGAAGGCCGAGACCCGAAGAGACAGTGCCAGCATCCAGTCGTTACCGGTATCCACAGGCAACATCAGTCGTGATAGAGGGCTGAGCACCTAGGGACCCTCTCCTTACAAGCCCATAGTTGGCAGGGCATTTCCGACCGCTTTTTGAGGACAGCGCGGACAACTCCTGCGGAAATGTCCGGCAGGCACAGTAAGAGGCAAAGTTTCTCACCCTGCGGCGGGTAACGTTCGGACGTCCGACAGGTGTGCCCGGTCCATCCTTGCATGGCTCTTCAGTGACAAGGGCGAGGAGTTGCGGAGATCTCTGAACTCAGGAGCAGACGAGGCGGCGGCGGGTTGTCCAAGTCCCCGCTCCTGACGAGCTCCTCCCTGTCGTTCCCAAAAACGCACATCTATGCAGTGGCAAAGGATGGATGAGCTCACTCAACACAAGGGAGATCTCTGCTGCTAGGTAACGTCCTTTACTCTGCTCGAGAGACCCCTGCTTAAATGTGCACAGAGAGCAGCGTCAGTCCCAAAGAGGCTCGGAGGCTAGGGTGCGGAACGAACCCGCATATTCCCCTACGAGGAGGTCCCCTTGCGTAGATTGAGTAATAGCCCGTCTCCGCGGAAGATGCTCGTCGCAGGCTCCTCAAAAACGCTGCTGCGGAAATTCAGGGAGAAGGGCCTGTAAGTCCTGCGTCACAGGATCACTCCCGGTCCCAAAGAGGTGTCGCCCGAGGCCAGGGCCTTCCCGGACAGGCAGGTCCTCAACACGAACGCCACCTTTGACCTCTCAGAGGGAAACTGGCCGCCATCAGCCTCCAGAGCATGAGCCTGCGTGAGAAACCCTCTACAGAGCTTCGAGTCTCCGTCAACTTGACGGTAGAGGGAGCGGAGCTTTCGGCTCCCCGGCTGCCAGCGAGGCCGGGGTAGAAGAGCCACCGGCGAAGAGCGCAGTTGCTAGCGTTTGCTGGACGCCAGGAGTTGGCGGAACATCAAGGCGGACTAGCTGTCCCCGTTGCTGAGGCTTGCTGCGCGATCTGCTGCGACTGTCGGGCAGAGCACACAATCTGGTCGGGCGAAGTAGTGGGCCGTGAACCACGAGGCTTGGCCGAGGCACCTTGGCGGGAATCCATGGCTGATCTAACGTCGTAACGGCTGAGTAGTGGATTCCACTGGTACCACGCAAGCGATGATAGCTAAGCCACGCAGGGAATGACTCTAAGTACCCCCGGTTTTCACCAGAGCCCCGCCCGAAAAAAATAAAAAAAAAAGCAGGATGGACTGCTGCTGCGTGGGCTACCAGGTCGTCCCCCCTGACGTGACTTGCTTGCGTGGCGGCCGAGGTGCAGCGAGGTGACAGAATCCGTAGTCCGAGAAACGTAGTCGTGGCAGGCAGAATGTCAGGCAGGCGGTCAATGGTTCGAGGTCCGAGACAGGCAGGAAGGTCCCTGGCAGGTCGGCAGAGGTTTCGGAGTCAGGAAACGTAGCAAAGGTCTGGTACACGGTAAGGGGCGCAATATGATTCAGAACCTTTTCCTAATGCTCGGGGCAACATAGATCCAGCAGAATGACTGGCAGAGGCGGACCCTTAAATAGGGGAGGCGTCCGGCAGACCAACCAATTATTGGACACGTCCCTTTAAATTTACGAAAGGAAAAAAAAAAAAACCCCCGCGCGCGCTAGGGAACGGGCACCCGCAGCCTTGGCCGGCAAGGAGACGCGGGCGGACAGGAAACGCCGGCCGGGTAAGTTACCACCAGGACGACCCCCGCCGTCCCGCGGCCACTGCAGCACCCGACCCCGCAGGCAGACCCCTGGGGGAGGAGGGAAGGGGGACCACGGGTGCGCCCGCGGCCCCGGGCCGAGAAGCGGGGGTCGCCGCTACAAATCTTCTCAGTCCTGAGCAAAAGAGGGAAGAAACAAAACTGTAGAGCTGTGCCCCACCAATGGGCCTCAATGTATGAATCCAGCCGGTCGGGCGGCACCCTTCCGCCCAGTTTCTTTCTCGGCGGAATCTGCGCCTGATTTAGTCGGGGCCGGGGCGGCGCTCATACATAACATGTAAAGTCCAAGCCGCGTCCCCTTCGCCTTGTTTTAGCGCAAGAGCTGTCCGAGGCGCAGATGCGGCGCTGCGCCTGGATTGCGCGCCGGGAGGTTAGTGCGGTCCAACATCGGGAAAAGTCCCCGCCACCCTGGCCAGTGTGGGGGCATCAGTTGCGGGGACCGACGCAGTGCGGCGCTGCGCCTTGGAAATCGGTGGCGCTGAGGTAGTGGCGTCTACATGCGGGGAAAAGTCACCGCACAGCGCCTGGCCAGTGTGTGGGGCATAGTGCGGGGACCGAGGCGCATGCGGCGCTGCGCCTAAGATTCTCGCCGCGAGGTAGCGCACTCATACATGCGGGGAAAATTCCCTGCGCCTCGCCAGTGTGTGGTGGGGCACAGTGGCGGGACAGGGCGCAGTGCGGGACTAAGGGCGCCGTGCGGGGCTGCGCCCGAAAAACATTCCGAGCGAGACAGGCAGGAACATTATAGCGAGAAATCATTTCCACATGTCGTGCGGATAGAATCAAAAATCGGCCTTATAAAGGCGTTCAACATTCTCAGGAAACAGAGCGAAACCTCAAAAATAAAAAATACAGAAAACAAAATCACTTTGCCCAATATCCTAATTTCAAGAATTTAGGGATATTGAAATTGCCGGGAAATACAGTATTCAAAATCAGAAAGCTTATTCTGATTGTCGGCATAAACCGGCCAAACAGAATAGTGCGACAGTGAACCCTTAAAACCTAGGGGAAGTTTGACCAATTTAGAATCCACGCGGGATAGTTCAAAATACAGTAAAAGCTGAAAAGAGTGATTTGGGTTAAACTCCGGGGACTGGCTACCAGCCAATCAAATAGGGCGACAGAGACCCCTAGCCTATGGGGAAGTTTTTTGAAACCCAAACAGAATCCACCGGGGACAGTTCAAAATACTGTAAAAAAAGTGAAAAGAGGTGATTTGGCGAGCAGCGGGGGGTCGGGTACTCGCCAATCAGAATAAGGCGACAGAGACCCATTAAAACCTATGGGGAATTATTGAAACCCAAACAAAAGGAGCGACAAAGACCCATTCTGTCTAGGGGAAAATTTAGACCCAAACGAACCACGGCGGGAAAAATTCAAAATACAGTAAAAAGACGAAAAAGCTGATTTGGGGACGCGGTGGGTTGGCTACCCCCGCCAATCAAGGCGAGCTACTTCTCCCATTAAAATCATGGGGAGATGGGCGCTCTGAAATCTCGGGTCTCAGTGCCGTGCGGCAGAAGTATTAAAAAAAAAAATATTTTTTTTTTAATGTAAAAATTTTAGATAAAGACGAAAACCCCTTTTTTACAAATAAAACAGTTAAAAAAACCCAACAACGGTTTGTCGCCGAGACCGGCGACATAGGGAATTTCAATAGAGGAATTGCCGGAAATACAGTAAATTAAAAATTTTGTAAGCATTCTCATTGGCGGCAAAACCA